>JAPMOQ010041062.1:342975-399330 GCA_026543055.1 Argiope trifasciata | reverse complement strand
ATATATATATATATATATATATATATATATATATATATATATATACTGAATTTTCCTATATACTATACTGAATTTTCCTATCCTAAGTAAATAGATATCATCCATTGCATTTTTTCTGTAATTGCTTTATAATGAAGAAAATTCTGATGATGTTCTCGCTTACATTCAATGATCGTTATATGACAAGCAAATAGAGTTGATTTGACATAAATGAAGCCATTCTTTTAAAGAGCTACAGAAACTTCTTATAAATAAATATATATATATATATATAGATAGATAGATAGATAGATGTAGATATATATACAGCATTAATCATTTTTGTTGTTACTCCAATATAATGAATATCATTTAGTGAAACGTATCAAGGAGATTACATGAGCTCTATTTTCTACACAAATTTAAGAGAACTTTAATGTAACTTAAAACGTTTCTTTTTAGCACTTCCTATCATCTTTTATTTAAAAAGAAAATATTTCCTTAATCTATGTCTCAAAAATTGTTATTCATTTTTTTGATTATCTCTTAGTTATTTATTAACAAGCATAATTAAAAAAGGCATTTCGTAAAGCAGATTTCTCATTTTCTTCGAAAAGCAAAAACAATTTACTATGCAAAAGTATTTTCAATGAAATCCATGACAATGTTTCTAAGAATTCTAAATAACAAATATCATATAATGAATGTTGACAAATATTCGTTACATAAATATTTCCAAGTATGCACAAAATTCCAGAAATTGAATGCAATTTTTTAGAATCTCTTAAAATTTATTAAATAAACAACATTATTAAAAAATATTTCTAATTATGTTAGAAAAAACAATTTAAGGATGTTTCATCATAATTATATTTGCTAGATGAAGACAAATATATTTTAGACTTAATCGACGCCATTCAAGTTTTAATAAAAATACCATGGTTTTTACAAAAGCTTTACTTCAGAGAAATGGCGGTATGATTCGAAGTAATTGCAAAATTTAAAAGTCAAATATTTGCTCAGTACTACTTTTTATTCCTTCTTTCTAAAATAACTTACTATACCATTGACTGAAAGAGAATCCAAAAAATATAAAAGGTAATTTTTGACTCCATAAAAAAAAAATAGTGGTAAAAAATGTTAGAATAAGAATTATTTTTGAGTGCCTAGCCTAAAATGTGTATCGTATTTCAACGTACTATTTCTGAAAGTTAAATATGAATTCTTGTTTTTTATTCATTTAATCTCATTTTGCTGATTTAAATTTAAATGGTTTGTAAATGTATTACTTGTTTAAAAAACTTTTAAAATTGCTTTAAATTCATTTCAAAAATATATTCTACTGCAAAATCTACTTAAATTATTAATTCAACAGTGTCAGTTTAACAAGAAACAACATTGATAAACAAACAACAATTTCTGTTTAATAAAACTTTACAGATAATCCTGCTACTAATTTAGTGGTCATCTTCTTGTTCCCTATGGTGCTAACAAAGAACTTATTTTTTGAAAAATAATATTTATCATCATTTAATTACGAAATTTATTATTTTGGAGAATTCGTATCCGATCCTTGCCTGGATTTCAGAATTCTTACACTCTATAATCCAGATGTTGCGATAAATGCAATCATTTAATTTTTTTAAACGTTTTTCATTTTCAATGATTAGCAAACAAGAGTGTAATATATTTGAAGAAAACATTTCTGCCAAGAATAAGTTAAATTCATAAAGTTATTTAGATTATACAATTGAACTGTTATTTTATAAAGAATTTAAAAAACTCTAATTTTAAATATAAAATTAAAAATAAAAATTCAACTAAATTTAATAACATTATAGTTTTTTTTTTGCCAAAAAAATCTATTACTTTTTACTATTTACTATTCTGTAATTTTCTATACTACTATTATATCTGTTATTATTTAATATTTTACTATTACTAAATTCTCTTTATTTTCACTATTTATTATTATTTTTTTCTTTTTTCCCCTTGTCTAATATGGGTTCAATTGAAGATTATTTGCTTCAGAGGAATGAATGACGAGCAATTGAATTAAATATTTTCTTACTTCCATTTCAGTTATTTCATTGTTATTTAAGTTGTCAGTTATTTAAGTTTAATTATTTATTTAAATTTTACTTCCATTCCAGTTAGTTAAAGTCTTTTCCTTTCTTCTACTTTGCTACTTGCTATCTTTGAAAATTTAAAAAAAAAATGTAAATATTTATAATTCAGTCAAATTCATAAGTAAGGAAATGTTTAAAGATTTTCCTTTTTTTCATTATGTATAATTTCTAAAATTCTATTTTATAATGATCAATACTAAACTATTTCCAGAATTCATTTAAGATTTAGAATGAATAATAATTAATTTTGTAAAAAAACCGAACTTGTAAAAGAAAATTTTTCTATTTTATGTACATACTTTACCGCATAAATATTCTAATTAATTCATTGTTTAAATTTCACAATATGTTTTTCTGCTCTATCTTCATTCTTGAAGAATTTTACGATATAGTTTTTAAACCAACTGACTATAAAACTTTTTTTCATATTTATCATCTTTTATTTCGAGTATTTTTTTCCTTCATTGTAAATTATGCGCTTAGTATCTATGTATCTAAATAATAATAATAAACGCAAACGCACAGAATATCTCTGTAAAATATTTTTTAAAAGACAAGTTATGGGATATTTTAATGAAAATGTATTAAATTTAATTTATTTTATTACTCTAAATATTGGTACATAATGTGATTACTGATTCAGACAAAAGGTAAAAGCATACTATATATTCTTTATGAAAAAATATATCAATTATAACTTGTATATTGTAATATACGTTACAATAAAATACTTTTATCGAATTATAATCATAAAAGACGTTTTTTTTTATATGAGGATAGAATAGATTCAATTTCGTTATAAAAGGAGAAACACATTGACAATACTATTCAATGAATGATCCATTTTCTGCAAATATTATCCTAAGAAGCTATCCATGGATAATATGTAAAATTTTTTATGGAAAAATTGCTTATTCTGTTTCAACATTCCAGTTATTGAGACTCTACATTATTTCCCATTCTTCATTATAAATGGAACATTTACTTTTTAATAGGGATAATAAAAGCATTGAAAAGCACCACTAAATATATTTTTTGTCTGAAAAGAATTTAAAATCAGTTTGTTTCCCTTAAAACGTCTATGAGAGAAACAAAGCTGCAATTTTTCGTTTCATATGTTACAATGCTTTGCGCTGAGAAAGAGCTATAAATGACATTTATATAATTTTTTTTAGCTTACTTTCCATAAAGAATTAATAAAATTTTCCTTGCACTTCTCTGTCTGAATATCTAATTAAAATTAGTAGACTTTTCTAAATATTGTTATAAAAAGATTTTGCATATACCAAGAAAGGAAAAGTTTACAACTTTTATCTTCAAGCAACTTGAAGATCATGACAGATGGATACTTAATTTACTTTTTACTTGAATTTTTAAATGCAAAAAATGTTTCCTCATGTAAAATAATATGCGCAATAAGCATCTAGCAATGGAATAATGATAAAAAGTCTGATAACTTATGATGAGAAACATTATTTCTCAATTATCTAATTATCTAATTATTTCTCAAAATTTATAAATTTTCAAAAAATTAATTAAAAATTATATATTACTAAATTTTTCTTAGAACTCATGACAGAAAATCTAAGCATTTTTAAACTTACATAACAAATATTTTTTTTGTAATATTACTAAAATTTAACTGCATGAAAATCATGAAATAAGAAATGAAAACTTAATGGTAAACAACCAAAATGCTTTCATAACTACTTAAAAATGTATACTATCTAAATGTATCGGTTTATGGCACGAAAAGACTCACTACATAGATAAAAGTCTTAGTTCTATGTATTTTATGACTTTCAAAGAACTCATTCAATTTGTTTCTAAGCACATTTGTTCACATTTTTTGAGGGTGGTTCAAACAATAAAAGTAATCAAGCTTTTTTCGACTGTAAATTTTTTCATCTTAAAACTAACCAGAAGAAAGTATTAGCAGGAACACACAAAAGAAACATCCTTCAATTTTATACAATGTAGGTAACAACATTAGAATGATGCAAACTTAAGCGAATGCGACATCTTACTCATTGGAATTCTAACTAAATTGGCGTTTGAAACAAAAGGGATTTCCGAATTAAAATACATTCTTTTCTAATACCACATTTTTACTGTCTCTATGGATTTAAAAAGAGTCATCAACAGATCATCTCCATAATCTAACCTTGCACCATTTCGTACAAGGACATTCGTGGAACAAAACGAATCGACAGTAAGGAAAAAATGCATATGTAAAATAAAATAGGTCCTCTATAATGAAAGACTAGGGAAGTAAAAAAAAAAAGTCTAATTCATGTAAATCCCGGATCGAATTCTGTTTTATCCCTTCGAACAAATTACTTTCGGCTCTTTTTTCCCTTTTTTTTTAAGATACGGTCGATACCTTCTACAACAAAAGCGGAACGAGAAGATGGAAGGAAAGGAAAAATAAGATAAAAAAGAAGAAAGTTTCTCTGGCGATTTCAGAG
Organism: Argiope trifasciata; assembly: GCA_026543055.1. NCBI lineage: Eukaryota > Metazoa > Arthropoda > Arachnida > Araneae > Araneidae > Argiope > Argiope trifasciata. The sequence goes on along the minus strand of JAPMOQ010041062.1, from coordinate 394,754 downwards.
AAAAGTGTGAGGGATTTTCGGCCTCAAAGCAAACACGGAAATTAGGGCGTGAGATCGAAATAGGGAGGGGTAGTAGCAGACGAAGAGAATTATAGAGTTGCTTGTTTGTTTATTTTTCTGGAAAACGTAACATGTTGTGCGTTTTAAGCTTCATTAAGAAACTACTTCGGCAGCTGCCGTTTTTTTATGGGAGCTTGGAAAGTGTTCGGAGGGCAGAAAGGTGGAAAGCGAAATTATTTTTAGAGCCGGGTGGCTTTGATAAGGGATCGGAATTGGGTTGAAATGAGTGCGTCTCGGCTGATTTAAGTGAATGCCACTCAGGAAAGATCAGGGGAAATGAAATTGTTAAAGGCTGATTCCTTTTGCAACAAAAAGTAGTATATTTTTTCAGAATATTTTTGTATGGTTATAAACTATTCTCTGGCTTTTTAGCACTAAAATTGATAGGTATCACTGCTTGCATACAATAATTAAATGTATTTCAAATATATAATAGAAATAATGTTAGAAGGGAATAAAATAGTTAGAGATGGTAATCCTAGCAGTAAAATACTTAAAGTTTTCCGGAGGATTTTTAATTACTCAAATCTCTTTCATAATGGAAAATGAAATACTATCTCTTAAAACAGTATAGGGAATTTTATTTCATAGAACAGAATATCTTCTCAAATCCCAGTATCTGTAACCATTCAGGTCATTTAACAGTTCCATGGGCCTGTTATACTGCTGAATATTATTAAATACCAAAATATTTTCTACAACTATTTGCAGAATTTACAAGCATATAAAAAATTGTAATACCATTTATAAAGATTTTCTACTTAAAAATATTATAGAAAAATCATCTGCAAAAACGCTTATAAGAATTCAGAATGCGTTTGTTTCGAATATGGTTTTGGCCATTTCTTTAAATGTGAATCATAATGAAGCGTTGTTTTCAAGCCGAATAAGACAAATTACAAGTTGCAATGAAACCAATATAAATTATTAGAATTTTAATGTAAAATTGTGTTAGGAAGGCAATTTATCTTTAAAAAAACCGTTGTAGTTTACTTATTTTAAGTTTCGATTAAAATTAAGATCTTTTTGATTAAATTTTAATTAATTAAAGTAATAGTCTTCCTTCTCATATTCTAAATAATGAAAATGATATTTTTTCTCCTATTAGGGATTTATTAAGCTTGTACTGACATATTCAAAAGTCGTTATAATTGAAGTGGATATTAAGAATAAAGCCAAATGGAATTTTACTATCATAATTTATCAGTAAAATTATTCACAATGTTTGAAACGCTCGTACAACTTCTATTGTTATCTATAAAAATTTGGAATATATAATTAAAGTAGTTAATTTATTTAAGTTGTTTTAAATCAGAATTTTTTTCTGAATGCATTATTTTATGTAGGATTTTAAAAAGTGAAAAATGATAAAGGTAAAAACAGACTTACCTACTTAATTTAATATTTAAGGAGCAATAATCGAAATAAAAGTATTTCCTTTATTTTCATAAAAGCTTCTAAATTTCTTTCTACTGTATGTATTCTAAATATTTTATTCTGCCAGTTTATTTTAAATCTGTTTAAATTTCTCTTCCTATTTTAATGCTAATATAAATACTAGTGGGAAGGTTCGGAGTTAAAAAAGGAATTACTAGTTTACATTTACAGATATTCACACACACAAACCAGAAAAGTACCACATATGTTTGCAAATGCTTTTTTATGTCAAAGTTTATTATAAAAGTTTAATTTTGTTTCGTATTTAATTCAGTACAAATTATTGATAGTAATTCAGGTGTATTTCATTTCAATTTCTCAAAAACACAGCCATGATTATCTTTAAAATATAGTACTTTTTAAATCTATAATTTCACTGAAATTCGTCTTCATTAACAAAAATTTTTTATTATAAAGAGAAACTTCAAGCAATAAGATCTACTAGAATCAGAGAATCATTTTAGATTAAAAAGTGTTCTTCACTAATTTTTATGAAATAATTCTTACATCTTTCGAGGTAAGAGGGTAAACGTTTGATTAAAGCCTATTATTTTCTTTAAATTTTTAGACATCAAATGTATATTTTAGACACTTAAAAATTAATTTTTAATTAAGTTAAAACTTTAGAATTAAACTCATAAAAACTCAGATAAAATGTATTTATTTAGATAATTTAATTTTAATTCCACAATAGTTTAATTACTTACAAAATTACCTAAAATTTTCTGTAATAATAGCCTTTATTTAGCTTTTCCACTCGATTGTAAAATCGAATTTTATTGTTGATTTAGGTTACAAATCACCTATCAATTTTCCCATCCTAGCTTTCTGAAGGAATTAATCATCCATAAGCTTGAACTTCATGGTGGGAAAGATGATTTATTGCATATCAATCTTATAATCACTATAAGGCGATAAATTTGAAAATCATTGTTCCAGTGACACATGAATAATCAGCCTAGAATTTCAATGATTATTTAAAAATAATTTAATAATTATTGATTATTCTCTGCGATTCCTTTATCAAGAATGTAAATAAATGTTTACAATATTGATATTTTCTAATACTATTATTCTTTCGAGTATTTGAATAAGTATTTATATTCACTTTTTGACATTGTTTATATTAACTTTAAAAATTATCAATTTATATAAATTTTAATGCGGGTGAAAGAAATACAAAAAATAATCGATTAAAAGAAATAGCTTTTTCACTATATCTTTTAAATAAGAAAATTTAACAATATTTTTATTGTTTATTCTTAAGAGTAAAAAAAAAGCTACTTGTGAAAATAACAACGCTTGATACAATAAGAATAAAAGTAATTAATTGTTTTAATTAAAATTGTATCTCATTTTGATTCATTCAGAAATATTACATATTTATTTAAATTATGATTTATTTATAAAATAGCTCCCAATATTATGTCCATTTTATTTATTTCTCTAAAAATTCTCACATTTTACTCGGATTTTTCTTGATGGATTATTGCTTTTTGCAAAATTAGTTGGTTTTAAAACGAGCTATTCAATAAGCCTTCACCACTGAGCTGTAAAAATTCTCTATATAGAGCTATTCAACCAACTAATAAGCTTATATATATTTTCATATATTTAATATACTTTATAGCCCTATGATATCTTATAAGGCTACTAGAGCTTTCGACAAGTTATTCAATTCAACCTAAAAAATAGTTTATCAAGTTATATAGAAAGATTGAAAAGCCATTCCTTAAGTAAGAAGATTAGTTTTTTGGCAAATTAAATATAATGCTTTTGGTTTCATTCTAACATTTATTCGCTTGATTGTATAATTGATAATCTTGATGGTGTGTTTTATGAAATTCCCTAAAATAAAATGTGAAAAAATAAAATGTGGTTACATTTAATTGCATAAATTACTTGGAATTCTAAAATTCTTTAATCTATTATTAATATAAGTAAAGATTTACTCAAGAACCATAAAAATTAAGATAGATTTCTTTGAAGCCTTCAAAAGTTCGTAGTTAATTGTTGAATCAAAACACTGACTCCCTGATAGTAATAAGGCATTATAAGATGAAAATATTTGAATCACATTAATGTGTGACCTTTACTTTATAATTTTAATATTTGTGAATTTTAGCGTCATTGATTGTAAAAATATTCACTGCATTAGTAACTATTTTGTTTTACTGATTCTTCAAAATATCATTTATTATTTGGTTGTTGAGTTACTTTTTTCAAAAAGAATTTTTGAAGGTCTTTAAAAATGAATTTAGATGCAATTTCTCTTTATTTATTATTTAATCTGTACTCTGGCTTATCAAATAAAGTATTTAATATATTAGATCCTCTTTCTCAAAATGACGACCATTATTAAAGATAAATATGACTATGATTGGAATGACTAAACATGAATATTTCTTACATTGTATATGTAGGAATATCGTACATACATAATATATGTCATAACAAAAGTGAGTGATTTAGATAAATATTGGTTTGCAGTGTTCTATTTATAATAATAATTGTGGACTTTTAGGCATTTTTTTAGGAGAATGGATGTGATATTCTGAAAATCTATCACATTTATTAAAAATTCCATAATAATCATCAATTCTGTGGGAAATCCTTTCTTTAATGAGAAATAAACGCAACTGATTCTAAATAATAATATAACTGTAACAAAGTAACACTTATTCATAGTTTACATAATTTTGATTAACCATGACTTCTCGTTTGCTTAATCAGGACTGGATTATTTTTACTTTGACAGTTAAATATCTTTTAAATTTAACTTCAGATCATTGCCATCACTAAATAATTTTCTAGCATATTTTCTAATAAAAATATTAATAGAGATAATTTTACAGGAAATTAGGATTTAAGTTATAACGCTGAGGTTTTAAACTAATTTTATGCGGTTTAAACAATTTGAAGTTGGAAATCAAAGCTTGAGAAATTTAGAATTCACGAAAGAATATAAAAACATGGTAACGTCATTTTTACTTTTTAGTGAAAAACATTTCCTACATAAAAAATAATATTTCGTTATTTTTTTTCAATGAATGAATGAAATGCACAAAAATTCATCAAGAACTGTTAATGAAAAGCTTAGTTTTTTCTGACAAAAATTCAGTCTTAACAAGAAAATATAGAAGCAATATGAATAATGTTCGTAGAAGTGATTAAGCCACTAACATTTCACTATTGCAATGGCTTCTTTCACTAATTATTGGGTATCAGGATACAATTTTTAGTTAATTATTCGAAGCCATTTTAATTTCAAATATCCGACAACGAATATCACTGAATAATTCGCCAATGTAATTCCAAGAATAATTAAATAACGATATTTTTATAAATTTAGCGATTAAATAACTACATTAAAGATTAAGACAAATATAGCTGGGATTGCTAAAGTTTAGTGAGAACTATATAATGTGAGATAGAAAGGAAGGGAAACTTATTCTACCATGAAAAATAAAAACCTTCTGTATGTGATTTGAGAATATCGGATTTTATGGGAAACCAATTTAATAAAAATTAAAAAGGTTTAAATTTTAATAAAAAATTTAAAATAATAAGTTTTTTAAATTTTAATAAAAATTAAATTTAAATTAATAATTAATTTTAAATTAATTATTAATTTAAAATAATGCCTGACATCATGTATTTGCTACATATATGTATGCACATTCAAATATATAAATCGTTATGAGGTGCTTGAAAAGTCAATTATTTATGTAATCCTTTAGAAAAATAAAACAAGTAAAATGATGTCTACAACTTCGTTGACATTGAAACATTCAAAGCTCTTCAAAATGGCATTTGAGCAGTAGACGTTCGTCCTGATTGAATGCATAGAATCGATAACGTTTCATATTTCGGTTCAGGTCTCAGGCGTTCGCCTATGGAAAGATCGAAGATCATTTCTGACAATTCGATATTCGGATGATTTTGATCTATCTCTCCCTTTTTCTCATGCCCACCCCTTTTCGATTATGTGCTATCTCGGTTCGATTGACGTTTCAGTTCCCTGGGGGACGGGACCGAAAGGTTTTGCAAGTGTCTTCAGGCGTTTAAAGTATTCCAAAATAAATTTGAGTGATGTAGATAGGTTACGAATTTTAAAATTTGCTTTCTTCCATTGAAACATAAAAAAGAGAGTTGAAATGAGATACAGAAAATATTATCATTAAAAATGCTTGACGAATTTAAATGTTGTAAGTCTCACTGATTCCCAATATAAGAAGTAAGAAATTCAACTCCAACAATTTTCATATAAATTCCTTTCATCAATCGAGATGTAAAGAAAGGAATTTGATGTTATGGACAGAAAATATTGATACTAAAAATTATTAATTACTGGATTTGATGAATTTAAATGTCTCAGACTCTTAATATAAGAAATTTTAATGACAACTTCAACAATTTCCATAAAATAATATTTTCGGAAAAGAAAATAGTCGAAATGATGGAGGATTTTTAAGCAATTTGTGGGAGCTCTTTTCCAAAAAAAAATGATAAATAAGTTCAGTTTATGGGCTGGTAATAACCATTAAAATGTGATATTTAGCTATCAAGAATTTTCAAAAAATAATAATCTGATTATTTTCCTAATTTGATAAACAGGTATATTATATTTATGATCTGCATGATACAAAGCATACATCCGGTAATTCTGTATTAGTATCGCCTTTTAAAAGACAGCATTAGATAAATTTAATGAAAACTGCAAATTGCCATGACGAGTACTTAATTTTCAAATTTAAATTTGCTAAATAGTATTTTTTCTAATGTGAATAAAACGCATGAAATCCTTATCATTTCCATATTAAGAAAAAGAGCATTTGGTCTCCTGTATTGAAAATGGCATGTAAAGAATTTTTTTTTTTCAAAAAAACTTTGTGAAACTGAATTTTTTGAAAAATTTTGTTTACTCGCCTTGCTATTTTCTATAAAATATTCTGCATTTATTATAAAATCATAGAATTTTCTAATCTATTAAATTTAATGTTGGCAATAAATACGGAGGTCTTGACAAAATTATTTTTTGTGTTTGAAAACATTTACTGAAAAGTTAGAAAACATTACCGCAGAAAAGATAGTGAAATAATCAAATTAAATAAAGAAAAAATAAACAATACGATTTTTGGCATTATGTTTAATTTTATTAAATGGCAAAAAAATTCTTTGATATACTATTAAAATAAAATACAGTTAATGGTTCGCATTAAAATATTTGTGAAAATGATTTTATTTCCTATAGAGTATGTGCTCTGTTGCTTTGCAGTTTTTGAAGGATCTGTAAATCACTTTAAACAAAAAAAAAGTCAGATTTTTGTTAATTTTAAGATACAAAGTCTCCTTATTTGATTAACAGTATTTGATGAAGCTGAGAATCCTCATAAATGAAATATGAAATTAATTCGGCATAGAATAATGAAAAAAGAAAGGAAATGAAAAGGATTAAGAAAATAAAATAAGCTTAACCTTGACTTATTTTATTCCTATTCTTTTATTTCGAGGTGAAGTTTTTCTTGCTATCTTCCTTGAAATACTCTTCAATTTTGTAAGAAACATTTCTTCTTATAATGTACTATTTTACTGAATCTCATTTGGAAGTAAAGATAGGTTGTAATGGTAAGTTACAAATCACTTTTATTTATGGATAAAGTTTGCGAACTTGTCAAAAGACTTTTCTTTTTATTTTGATTGAAGATAATTAACGAAACATTGATTATAAAGTAAGAATTGGTGAGAGAATAAGCATTATATTACTCTCACAACAGCAGTACAATTCCAACTTTAATCTTTATATTTCGATCAAATTTATCTTGCTTTACATCCGGATCTCAGATAATTTAATTTGAAGTGATTGCACAATTGTATTACATAAATATATTAGGTTTGCAATGCAAAAAAGTGCATTTTACTCCTTATTAAGAGTTCTTCCTATTTTGAATTCAATTTCAGTTTGAAATTCCATAAAATAATTGGTTAGCTTAGCTTTGTTTGATTATAATGATTTGATAAAATTTCTGATTAAATTATCTGAGATTCTATTAATCATTGAAGGAAAAGAACATTCTTAATCCAACTCAGAATTTATTATCAATCAGTCCATATGTATTCTAACTCAGTTATTATTATTAAATATTAATAACTGAATTTTAAATATTCATGACACAAAGTGAATTGAATTTAAAGCCAAATATATAATTATGTGCTTGTGTTAATACTTAGCTCAGTTTTCAGACTAAATAAATATAAATGACTTGCTTTTAAATTAGTTCCCTAAATTTCCAATTTAAATTCCCATAAATTGCATGATTTCGAGCTTTTATGGTTTTTCCAAGGTCTGGATGAAGGATCCCACTATCAAGTGCTTTGAAAATTTTTTAAATCATCATTTCCTGTTTTAGCAATAATTTTTTTTTCAGATTCAAAAATTCGTATTCGAAAAAAGAGCATTCCATAAAAATTCATTTAAATATATTTTAAACAATCAGAAACATGAATATTGTTTCCCAACGTAAGCAATAGCTATGCAGTATTTATTTCCAAGGCAAGCAATATACATGCAACATGAGCAAATTCATTGTGACCTAGAATTCTTTAAACGCTTCTTAGTCTTTAAACGCATTTGTAATATTTGATAATTTGTATTACTGACCATAGTTTTTAAAACTAAGGAATATTTTAAATTTACGAAGAATAGTGCAGTTATACAGTTGCACTATTTTAAAGTTAAATATATAAATTAAACTAATAATTCTCTAAAAAGAAAAAAAAGAAAAAAATTACAAATCTTATGTTATGCAAGTATAATTTTGCAGCAACTGCTCGGAAATGCATTTCTGATTGTTTAATTTTGACCAAGCAATTAAATTCTTAATACAATAACAGTCTCTATTATTGAAATAAATAATTTTAGAATATTTAGTTACTGAATAATAATGTTTTAAATAATTATTCATCATCAAATTCATTATTTAAATTATAATTTCTAGTTCCCTAACGCTCATTAGAGCCTATTAATCAAATAAAAATAAAAATTATAAATGGTGAAAAATATTGATAAACAGAAGAACAGTTATAATTATTTGGAATATTTGTAATGTAATTATCAAAGATACTTGATAGTAAATAAAATAGTCTAGATAAAATATAATAGATAGTAAATACTGTTTGAGCGAAATAGCACTGTGAGAAAAAAATATTTCAATTGCAGGAACTAATGAATATAAAATACAGCCCTTCTATATACAATTCCTTTTTTTTTCTCACATTTAATCCTTGAACTGATTTTATATACAATACACAATCATCTATCTTCACCTTAATCTAAGTTTTCTATAAATTCTTCATTATTTCTGAAGAATTTATTTCCTTTATACCTTTCGGGATTTAGATGAAGATAGGCAGATGGCCTTTCTTGGGAATTAGGATTCTGATTCCTCAACAAATTAGGGAAAGAAGACACCTTTTCTTTGTGTGCTCCTTTAAGCTTTTCGTCCAGAGACCCTTCGTTACCCACATGGCACACTGAGACTCCAGCCAATCAGCGCCAAAAAAAGGTGTCAATGCGAGGTTAAAATAGAGAGACGGCCAGTTTGGATTGGCCACGATTCGCTTGGAGATTCTCTTGGCAGCAATTTTTTCTGGCTGAACAATCGTAGGCTTAGGGTTTGTGGTAATCTCTGAATCATGGGTCGGTCTTACTTTACGACGTCCTCGAATTGAGTGTTAGATAGAGAAGTACAGGAGATAGTTGTCCTAGGAATGATTAGATAGCTGCCGATTTCTACTGCTCTGAAGAGGAATATTTATAATCAATACTGACATTTCCTTTACATTTTTAATCTAAAATTTTTATAATAATTATACGTGATAGTATAATAGAACTTGAGTAGTATGCATATATGGGGAAAAGTTCAATATTTTATAGGGAAAAGTTTCAATATTTTATTCAATATAGAAATTAATATATCCCTTATATCTCAGAGTCGTTGAGTCACCATATTAATGGGATTTTTATTTCAATTTTTTTTTAAATTTAAAGTTAGGAGTTTATTTTTGAGATTATTATGATCAGCGAACTTTCCGAAATCGGCCATAAAATGTTTAAATGTGAAGTGTAAATGAAAAAAAAAAAAAAAAGGAATGAATTTTCTAGATATTGTTAGGCAACCATATATTAATAATGGGTTATAGAAAACTGCAATTGTAAAAAATAAAATCCATTATAATAAATATATATTTCATTTTCTAAATTTTAAGATTACCTTCCATTCCACTTTCTTAAATTTAATTATTGTTATTTTTAACATTCGAACATTGACATTTTAAGCGCTGAATTTATAGTTCGTTTCAAATACTGACATCCACCGTTCTTAGAGAGTTTTACTTGTACACTTCACACTGAATAAGAAATATAATTTTCAGTCACACATGTTTTTTTTTATTTTATTTTGACATTCTTCTATAGTTTCGTTTTTGAATTTGAATTCCATTTTTTAAATTTAAAAATATGTTGTTGTCAAATATTGAAAACTAAGTTTTAATTAAGTCTAGTTAATTAGCAATAATAATTGAATTTTTTTATCAAAACAATACATATTCTCTTCCATCTGTCCTCCCATTCTTATATCGGTGAAATCAAAAATTTACTGACAGATTCTATTCTCAAATATTGCACAGGGAAACAGGCAGTTTTTGCATTTGAAAGAACACGGTCATTTAGTAGTTAGAAAATATAAAATTTCTTTCAAAAAAGAACAAAAAATTCTGGTGTATTTTCTTGAATTCTCTTAGACCGTGTTAAATTATATAAACACAGGGCTGTATTATAATTAACTTAGTGAAGTGCTAACAGAAGTCATTGTTTGTTTGTAAATGTTTACATATATGTCTATTAGCGAAATGAAAAATGTTATTTTCTTGGGGAAATATTTTAAATTCTATAATATTCTAGACACAATTTTAATGTATTTGGTAAATTGATACTTATTCATATTACTTTTAGCATTTTGGTAGTATATTTATTGAAACTGAAATGCTATATTATATTTTTCTTTATAATAATATATAAATAAACCTAATGCATGTTGAGAATATTTTTTGCTTGACTTATAATTTTGGTTCTTCCACTTGACAATTGTTATAACTAGAATTAAATGTCTTTTTCTTGTATCATTTTCATTCTATTACATATAATAAATATTTAAACTGTGTATTGGTTTCACTTATGTCTGTCTCAGTTTGCACTTTTGATTTTATATGGTTTTGTATTATTTTGCAGCTTTCATTATTCTCCTTCAATAGCAATGATTTCTTTTCTAAGACAAAGTTTCTTCTCCCAATCAAATACTCCCATCCAACTGAGCAGCAATTCCCCAATATTTGAATGGAAGACAGGATCTCCATCTAAATGAGAATTGGGAAGTGCCAAAATCTTGATTTAAGGTATGGATAAACTTTGAGGATGAAGTAAGTTTTAGCTACCGACGATAGCAACATTTCAGAAACTAAATAGGGATTCCGTTCCTATCTAGTTCACCCACAGTCTTCAAACTGTCCGATTCTGTTGAGCAGATTGAAGACTGTGTGGTTTGAACTTTTCAAATTACTATCAAGGATATCTTGCGAAATAGGGTTTCTAAATTTTCAGAATATCTTTTTTTATAAATAATGATGAAAATATTCAGAGAAATAAAAATATATACCGAAATCAATTTTTAAAAAAATAAATTCTGTATTTAATTGTTTAAATATTTTTGAAATATTTGTTATAAATTACATTATATTTGAAATGTACTCTTATTTGGGTATTAAACATTTGAAGCAGTTTGTAATAATTTTATAAAAAGTGGTCTTCATTATGGTGCATTTAACATAATTTATTCACTTTAGAACATTACTCTGAAATATCTCAACTCATTCTTTATAATTAACCCTACTTTAAGGTTAGTTGTAATTATCTCTCCACACAATTTTATTTATTTTTTAAGCTTCGAAAATTCTTTCTAAGGTCAACAATGAGTGTTTGAAAAAACTTTTCAAATGCGTTTTGTTATACATTTGATGCCCATAAAACTGACCAAAGAGATTTTAATTTGCCGATATATGGCAAACGCGGAACTAGATTGAAACTGTAAGCTTAGAAAAACATAATGATGGTTGTTGTATTAATAGATCTACTATTTTCTTGTCTCTAACCACCGCGGGACTATTCCGGCCCTTCTAAAAAGGATATGGAGTGAAGAGTAGAATAATAGCTGCGCAGAGATAGAAATCACAATTGATTTTAAGGAGTCTGGATGCGGAGAGTGCCCATGATTTGTAGGAATTCTGAGAACTCCGAATATTCCTGTCTGGTATGTAATTACTGCTATTAAAATGCTATAAAAATAATTTGTTTTTATTGTTAATAAAATAATATAAAAGGGGACTTCTATTTTTATAGCAGAAATATTATAAGGCAATTTGTGTCACTGAGATATTGTTTGATTCATTATGCAGCCAATGCCATATTTTTGTTAAAATTTCACTAGAAAAAATATAATTAATTTTTTTAAAAGCTCTATGCAGTTTTTCATATTTTTTTAGTTTTTTTTTACATATTTCAGCAGTTTTTCACATATCATAAGCATATTTTTTGTAAAAAAAATGAAAAAATCATGCATCCTAAAGTTAAAGAATTTGATAAAGAATACCAACTGAATTTTTTCCGTAAAAGATTATTTGAATAAGGAAAAGAAGATATAACTTCATGATCTTTCTTCTGAGATTGAAGAATTTTTGAGCAAAGAATTAATATATTTGCACACATTTCAGACTCCAAGAATAATCAACAGTGTTTGCAAAATCCAAATTAAAAACCAAGAAATTAATTTTGGTTTTTTACGGGTTTTTTTTTCTTATTTAGAATGAGTCTTGGAAAGATGCGTCCACTTCGTCACAGGAAAATTTCAAAGCTGTCTGTAAAAGACAAGGAGTAGGAAGATGCATAGAAGAAATTGATCTAGTCTTTCCCACCAACGAACGAATATTGTCGGAGTCCTCAATTTAATATCCGTCCTTGTTTCCTTCACAGTTTGTTTTACCAAGATATTAAATCTTTGATTTTTAATAAAATATTTTCTGCAGATCATATTTAAAAAACAAATAAAAATTTAGTTTTGTTTATGTTACTGGAATGGTTATTATCATTCTGTTTTGAAACTCTTTTTTGTATTTAATTACGATGCACATTGCGTAGTGAAGAATTTGCATGGGGGAACATTATGCTTTGTTATACTATCATTTCGTTTTCTACTAAAAATAAAAAAAATATTCCCAATTACTTTAATTAGAAGCATTCAATGCTTTTATGCAACATTTTTAATAACTTATTTTTCCTGTTTTATTGTCAGTGAAAATAATAAACTAATTTTTTTTGTATTACATTTTTTGAGTTGTAAAAATCATCTCAATTTCTTTTCAATATGTAATATTATTTATTGCTAACATATTTTCAAAATTTTGATAATATGGAATAAGTTTCAGATTTCCATGAAGGAGTAAATATTTGTAAGACATTTTTTAAATTACTCCGATCTCAGCTATTTTTTGTAAATTTATATATATAATTAATGATGTAGACATCTAATTAAAAATCTTATGTAAAAATATACTTAAGATCATCAAAGACATTTCTTTGAAGCAATAAGAATGGATTGATAACTGGAACTTCTATTGTAAAATTACGTTTTCTAATTCGATAGATATTTTTATAAATTTATAAATTATATTTTTACTCAAATTAATCTCTCACTTCTAAAAAAATGAAAAATCCCTTTTTGGGAGAATTATCAAATTTAATTATAATTAAATGCTATAATAATAATTATTTAATATTTAGATGACATAAAATAGAAATTACGGAATTCATGCTGCAATTTCTACGATCCTGCTATCTACCTCAAAAAATAATTAAACACGCCTTGAAGTAAAGAAATGATTAACCTGAATCTATTGAAAATAATCTCTAGACTATTGAATCAGCTGTTTTTAAGGTAAGCCATACTTTTCTGGCATACGTTCACTGAACTTGGGAATGAGAGTGAAAGCAACATGTTTCTATAAATTCCATGATCGTGTTCAAAAGTGTTAATATAGCTTCAAATTTTAAGGAAATCCGGGGATGGATCACACACAACTGTATACGGGTATCATTAAACTGGCCTTTATAAGCAAATTCTTTTTTTCAAGATATTTTATGAAATGATTATCAGGTGAGAGTGATTGGTAGCATAGGAGATAGATACATATTCCTTGAATTAAAGTTAAAAATCACATGGTATATATATATTTTTAAAAAAAGTATTAATATGAGCATTATATGAGAAATTATTAGTTTTACTATATTACTGTCAAATACGATTGCTCAAAAATTACGAATAAAAGAAAAAAAATGAAAAAGAATTTCATATTTTAATTTACTAAATTTGTCCCCAAAATTCTTTGTGTTCGTTATGATTGTTCTTTTATCGGAGGAGGGGTATCGGATGTAGAAAGCTTTACACATTTTTTCGAATGTTTGTCACTCATTACAATGACTTCTAAATGTAATAATATTATTGAAAAATACATTAAAAAGTATTTTCGATATGTTTAATTTTAAATTCACTTTTTCTCTTGAAATTCAAGAATTTGAAACAATTTCTATGCTTTCTAAATGTCCTATTTTATAACTGGAAAAATTCTTAAAGCTATAATTGAACTTGTATTAAATCTAAATCAAACTAATTCAATATTTTATAAATAATTTTCACCAATAATAGGAGTATTTTCGTAATGAAGGGAAGGCAAATACTATTATTAATTTTGTTGTTGAAAACACACAAGAAATAAAAAGATTTTATTTATCAAATGCAAAAGGAAATTGCACGCAGCATTCCTAATTAAAAAACATATGCAAAACGCCGAATAACGAAAACAGTGATTAACAAATAAATGCTATTGATTTGAAGTGAAATAAATTTATTTCACTGAAAATTTCGTATTAGCCATTTAGTCTATTTATTTTCTCATTATATACAAAGACGGGAAGAAAGCCTCTCTTCAGGCTACAGGAAAAAGATATATTTTCTTTGCATATTACTTTAAGTTTGCCGCCAAAGAACTTTCGTTATTCACGTCGGACGCAGATACTTAGCCAATGAAAGCCAAATAAGGTGTCAATGTGGAACCAAAATAGAGACGGCCGATTTGGATTAGCCATGATTCGCTTGGAGATACTCTTGGTCGTAATTTTTTTCTAGCTGAGCAATTGAAGCTTGGTTTTTCCGGTAATCTCTAAATCATTGGATGGTGTTATTTTGTGACAGATGCGATTGAGTGTTAGATTTGGGAGTAAAGGAAGGGATTGGAATCTTCTAAGGATGATTAAATAGGATATCGCTTTCCTATACTTGGAAGTGGATTTTCTAAAATAAACGCAGATAATTTATTTAGGTTATTCATCTATTTTACTATTAGAGGTCTCTAAATAGCTAAACTATTAGATTTTGATGAAGGTTTATAAAGATATTTCCTAAATAAAATTTTATTTATTTTTATGGCCAGTTGCAAAGTAATTTAAAAGCAGAAAAATCTATTAATATATTATAACAAAATACTGGTCATATATATTCATTTTCAATAGTCAATAAAAAAAATTGTAAACATGAAATAGAATTTCTCCCAAAAACTTAGCTTTAATATCATTTTTTTCAGTTGAAGTGCTAAACTTTAATTTCAGATGAATATATACGTTAAAAATCTTCCAGTGTTTTTTTAGAGAATTGAGATTTATAAAAAGATTTCCAAAATACGATTTTATTTTAATGATTTATTGCAAAGTAATTTAAAAACACAAAAATCTTTTAATCTATATAAATAAAAATGAATTTTTGTCTATATGTATCTTATGCGATGCCGTAGTGCTCATCCGATTCCGATAAAACTTCTCTACTTTTACTTGGAGTTTCGGGATGGTTATAGGTATAATACTATCAGCTAAAGTATAAAAATTGTTTTCAGATGTATTTACCGCATCTATTAACCATAGATTGACCATCAAACAACTCGCCAAGGATGCATAACTGATTCAGTTAAGATGCTAAATTCAAACTCGACATTAATATTTCGTAGCTGTTGTACGTAAATGCAATTGCAGTCTCTCTCTGATGTAATAGTTTTATTACAGAGCTTGCGAGAAATTTTTAGGGAGCCAATCCTATGGGTTTGAAATTTTAACTAAACATTTAATAAAATTTTTGCATTTTTTTGCAATAACTTCCGAAAATATTATAGTATTATCTCAGTTTTCAAAAAAATTATCTTTTCTATTATAACAAAGTTTTATGGCTTTAATTTATTTTCTGTGTTTAATCAATTTTAAAACAAGATGTTTTAATAATATTTTTCATCAATGAGAATTCGGAACGAATATTAAACGAGTCACGAGATGCAATAAATAATTTTTTTCAATCACATTCTGACAGAATACCAATTTTAAAAGAATCTACAAATCTAATACATAAAAATATATATGTGTTTGGAAATAGAATAATAAAAATAGAATAAATACTATTTATGCTTTTCCTTTATATATCATTCAATTTCAATAAGTGTATTCAGTGCCGACAAGAAAATAAATATCATTCTTAATTAAACAAGATAACTATTTCATGTTCCAAACGATATTTCCCACATTATTTCATTTTTGGCAACAACGCGCTGGGTACCAACTAGTATATAATAACAAAATACTAGCCATATATATATTTATTTTAATTATTTCAACTTTTCATAGCATTTCCCCCAAAACCTAGCTTTAATATCATTTTTTGTCAATTGAAATACTAAATTTTAATGGCATATGAATATATATGCCAAAAATATCCCAATTTTTTTCAAAGAACTGTCTAATTTCAGTTTATTCTTAAATCATTTTTTAAGTTTGAAGTCTTATTCAAATTACAGTTCATCTATATAGAGAATTGTTAAAAATTTATAAAATAGAACCTAATTTTTTTCAAACAGCTAATAATGATAAAAAGGTCTGTTTCTAAATATATTCTCGAATAGGAAAAGTATGAAATAGTTAATCAAATAATTAAACAGTTGCTAAAAAATTTATACACGAATGAATAGCTACGACAGAAAATTTAAGATTTTACTATGAATTCTTATATCGGCAGTTTTGATGAAATTTTTAAATTTTAGCTGAAAGAGAGTAAGTATTTGATAAGATACTACTATATTTAACATACAAAACTTTGTTTCTTTATATATTCCATAGCATTTGTCTCAGAATAAAAGGAGTGAAAATGTTGTTCTCTTAATATATTCTGAGCCAGTATCCAATTATTTTTAGGTTTTTCTGTAATGACTTTGTGTAGTGATGGAAAAATTTCTTCGCTACTTTTGAAAAAAATCGTTTTACTTCATAGATATTTAGCATAAACAGTACTATAATTTCCTCTACTACTTTTTAATTTTAAATTTTCTATCACCTAAATAAGAATTAAATTTCATTTCCCCCTTTAATCCTTTTTCTTCTAATTCAATGTAACTTCCCTGAATACCGTTCTTCTCTCAGGATCGAACTCTCCCATCAAAGTGACAGAGTAATTCCCAATATTGGAATAGAAGGTAAGATCTAGATGGAAGCGAGAATTGAGGGGAATAAGAATCTTGATTTAGAACTTGGATTGACTCGGGGGGATAAGCAGGGACTTTATAGAGGGGTGCTTACATTCTCATACTAATATAGAATTCTGAAAGTTCTGCGGATAATCTAGAAACGGTGTTGTTTAATTTTCAATATTTATGTTTTCATGGTCTTGGAAATTTAAGTTTCTTAAATTTTCGCAGTTTTCTTGATTCAATTACTCTCAAAAATTAGCAACGCAGTCTGTGAAGTAAAGAAATATTTGCCGAATTAAACCTTTCAACCTTATAATATCTACCAAGATTAATATAAGGTTAAAAATATGATTTATTAAGATCATATTTTAAATCAGTTCTCGACATTTTTTTAACATTAGATAGAGAATCAATGATATTATGGAGTCAGACATTCAAGTATGATATTTTAAAATTCATATCAAGATCCAAATATTTATGTTCATAAGTTTCAAGTAAAATATCTGGATGGCTAAACACTTTTTTCTGTAAAATCGCATATTTTCGAAGAAAATAGATACAAATTTCCGCTTTATTTACATATGAATATTTTTCTATCTTACCTACATATAAAATGATCATTTAAATAAAAAAAAACAAGAATGCACATAGCTTAACACGTTCCTCAAAATAATATGCTATATTACAGTATTCATTTTGCAATACATCTATCATTACTTATATTTTTGAACTAAAATTCAGAGTGTCTAAAATCGCGATTTTACAGAGAAGATACCTATATGGATAAATTTAAAAGGTAAAAATACGAAAAACAAATACTTAAGTATATAAAAAATAATAAAAAGCGTGATTAGTAAATATGGTAAATTAGAATTATGATAGCTCCTTAAATTTTTATATCCTAAAAAGGCTTAAAATATTCATATTGACTGTGCGAGAGAGTCTGAAGACAAATATGAATAAAAATGAATTTAAAAGATTAATTTTTAAAGTAAGAAAGGAAAGATATAGTGAACACAAATGAAAACTAGAACTGTTTGGATTCTGGAAGTCGTCTCCCATCGCATTTAGAAAATCTTCCTTAATACTTCTAAAGTTTAACGATTGTGTACCTTCTCAGAACTGCGAAAGTTGTTTGAAAGGATGCAAAGTAGTTCATGCATTCCGCAAATCTTCCTGTAAACCTGAAATATTATTGCTCACAGCGCTTATATCTAGATTCAATACATAGAATACATGATGTTTACCTAAATTCTATACCACACACATTTTCGAAAAGATCTAGAATATTATGAAAACACATTAATACAAAATATTCTTTGACTGCTGGACAAATCCCATTAACGTTTTATATTTCAGTGAAGTTTCATAATTTTGCTATGTAGGAGCACAAAATGGAAAAGAGGTTTGAGAATAATTTTGCCTTTCTTTATAGGATCCGAATAATATGTTTAGTCGTTTCCACCAAGATGCTTTGATGCTAATATATAACTCTAGATCAAATCTGTAAGTTCATATCTTTTCATGGTATTAAAATTTATTTTATAACCTATAATAATATAGGCACAAACTTGGAAAGGTTGTATTTCAACATGAGTTATATTAAGAGTTTTAAGTAATTACGATAAAACTATAGATGTAATATTATCACTGATATCATTTAAACACACAATCTTAACACACACACATACATCTATGTCTATATATCTATTTATTTATATCTTTGTATATCTATCATAATCTATACTTAAATTAAACCTCAATGTGTGTGTGTGTGTGTATGTTGGCCCTCTAGAGGCTAGACCTTTGGACCTACAGCTACCAAATTTGGTACATGTGTACCTTGGAGATCGGGAATGTGTATCTTGGAGCCCTTTTTTTCGAATTTTTAATTAGAATTTGAACTAATTAAAATTTAAGAGAATTTTCGACGTTTTTCCGCTATAACTTCCGAAATTATTATCGCACAAACATGATTTTTACATCAATTTAAAGATTAAAAAAATTAACTTTCTAATGGTATCAGTGTTTTAATGCATAACTTAAGCTTCTATTTTTAACGAATTTTTAAAGAAATATTTTAACCATGTTTTTTAGCACGTGACTGGATAAAATAAAAGCAAACAATGGCGGAAAATCAAATAAAAAAAAACCTATCATCGCAAATTAAATCTAAAGAAACGCAACTTTTAGCACGTGACTGGATAAAATTAAAGAAATATAAAATGTGATATTTTCTAAAAAAATAAATGCAAAGCAAAGGATTCTATGATCGTTTGCAATATTTAAATCACTAATTCAATGTTATCTTTATTTATACAAGATATGCATTCAAATTCCGGTCCAATGGCCAACTTGTAAAATATTAATAGGCATAAATATTGTTTAATACTATTAATTTGATCTAAATGAAGTAAATAATTACATTTTATGTAGCTTGAGTCAAACAATGCATTTATGAACAATGAGTTTTAGATTTCTTTATACTTTGTTCTGTGAGCCATATTTTACAAAATATTTTAAATAAAAGTTGCTACATCAATCAGTCTTCCAAATCAATAATTAAAACTGAGTTAATTTATAAAATTAAAGAATATTAGTAGGAAAACGTGTTCTTTTACAACTTTTAGTCCATCAGAAGAAAAGTCCATCTTAAAGAAAATATTAATTTCAGGCCAATCAATGTCCGGAATTACTTCAAGGCTAATGAATATGTAATTTAATTGAAAATTTTAGAACGCATTACTCATGGTGAACCAGCCGGTTGCCAAAGCCGGCTAGTTGACGATAAATCGCAATGTTTTAAAAATGATAAATTTATATTAAAAATTTCTCAATTTAGTTTGCATTAAATTATATTTTTATTGTGCTTTTTTAAAGAAATATTTTAGTTTTTTTTATTCTGTGTTGACATATTTTGTTGTTTAATTACGTTTATATTATGCTGAATGTTTTTTGAAGTTGAAGTACTGTTTCTTCTGCTTGATGAAATTTTATATTTGACCTTTATTATTTATTTTTTAAACGAATATAATCTAATATCTCATAATGGATATGATCTAATCTTCTATTTAATCTAATGAGAAATACAAAAATTCTAAGGAATAATAGAAATAAATTTAGATAACCTAAATAATGAAAATTACGATCAAGGAGCTTAATTTTTCGCAATGAAATTAATAAAAGTTTGGTTAATGATGAAACAGCGCTTTCAAACGTGCATTTGATGATTTTCTGGTTCATTTGGCATTACAATGTTTAGATTAAGCTTCCAGCATTGATATCTATTTTTAATATTCAAAACTACCAATCAATTTATCTTGAAATATCCGCTACTTAAGGTAAAGTAAAAACTTCTTTTGGAGATAATATTTTTATTAATTTAAAATATGTTTTATTAGTAAAACTTTATAACCTATTCATCAATGTATAACATATTGTATTCTATAAACTATCATTAAACATAAAATGAAGCAGAAAATGCGATGAAATTAAACTTTAATTTAAATAAAGTTTTACAAAATAACTTAAAGGATTTATCTGAAATGTAAAGAAATAAATCATTCTTATTTTTATAGATATATTTGTATTATTGTATATAATCAATAAAGAAATTGTAGAAGTTAAAAAATGCGAAAAAGAATATAAGAAAAATTAATTTTTTTATGTAGATAAATATTAAAAAAATTAAAGATATATACTTTTGTAAAGAAAAGTCTAAGAACCTAAATCTATGTTTGACATCACCAACGAATTTTTCAATCTTAACAGGATTGATAAAAAAATATTGTTTTATGACATACAAGGTGGTTCTAGATCTACATTTTCCGCTAGGAGATATCCGAAGCTAAAAGTATCTAATTAAAAAAAACTCAATACCATAGACAAACTATATAAAACGCAAGAATTAAATCCTCAAAATGAATTCTATAAAAGCGTAACGTTGATAGAAAAAATGATTTTTGTTCTGTGGTCACATATTTGCTGAGAAATTCGAGCAATCTTGTAGATTATGCAAATTTATTATGTGCACGTGATAGCAGGAGCACACATTCTTTTTAGAAAGGAGATAATTTTCAGTCCGTGTATTTTTATTGATAGTTGAATTGTGCTTATTATGCGTGCTACATTTTATATCAGCATGTTTTACTGTTAAGCTGTTAGCAGGCTGAACGTATAATGTTGTGAATCTTACAGAATTTAAAAGACTTCACAATTTTCATAAAGACCAAATGTCTGCTGATTTTTAAAAATTTTTAATTTAAATAATTTGACTTAATTTTATATTTAGTTATTAGAAATGGATACAGCAATGTCAGGCGATGTAATAAACGAATATTTTTTACAAATATTTTAAGTACTTATCTTTTGCATCAATAAAGAACGTAATATAATGTATGCATATATCTTGTGCATAGAAAAGTCACCTCGCTGAAACAGTTGTGTGTGGTAGTGCATAGGCGTTGTGTGTGGTAGTGATGTATGACTTACGAATATAAATGCCCAGTTTTTATATTAAAAAAACTTTATTAAATTCTTTTTCTCTGCGCTTTATGACAATTTTCTTGTTTAAGCAGAAGCTTATTCTAATCTTTGATACAAACTGTTTTTCTTAATTTTTCTTCTTAAGCTTTGCCCATATCTATCTTTTAGTCAATCTGTTCATTAGTGTTAACTGTAGATATCTCCAAGAAGGCAATGCTATTTTTCTGAAAACCTGTATATCTGAGTTCCAAGGATCCAACACTTCGTAATTGAAGGAGAGGAACTTACCTGGTGGTTTGTTCTCGGCACCCTTGAGGAAACACGAAAGGGTGGGGTCTGGCTTCTTCCATCGATGACGGGACATACTTTCTTAGGAATTAGTTGTATCGTGACCGGTGATGGTTCTTAGGACTCAACCACAGTTCCCACTAATGTTACTGTTGTAAAGGTCCAGTCAGTCATGTTCTTACATATGCCTTCTGGAGGGTCGGAGTATCCTGTATATCTGATAATTTCCGATTTTTCTGAATGGAATTGCGATATAACATAATGGATTATAAGTAGTGATAAAATAAAAACATTGTAGATACCTAAAGTTTTGAGTGAGAAATTAAAAAAGAGAGATTATTATTTAAAATTCGGCAATAATTTTACAGCACAATTACAAAAATGGAAAATTTTTGCTTTCAATGCTTGCTAAAATGTTTGAGATGTTAATCTATTTTTTCATTACAGGAAATGCTTGCCTTACTCTACAAAAAAGTTATGTTTAAGTGGACAATTGTTATTCCTTGTTCACTTCGTGTTTTAAAGAAAACCTGGACAACATTGCGATGTTATCTTTATCCCTGATCCAAGAAACATAGTCAAATTGGCGTTCCAACGAATAATCAGCAGCACTCTTGGACTCATCAGGAAAAACGTCTCTAACAGCTGTTTGTATCCCGTAAAAACCAATCGCACGTGGTTCTCTTATTAATGAGTTTACTTTGATGAATCATATTCATTCCTGAAGAAATGATTATTTTTTAATCATCCCGTTTATCATTAATAAAATCCTCAAAATGAAATTAGAGTACTAGTTATTAGTCCATTTTTACTTCGTCGCAAGATGAAAAAATTGCTTTATTTATTGAAATAAGTTTAACTGATCGTTTTTATTCAAATTAGCTTCTTATCATTTATAATTAGTTAAAGATATAAAATTAATAAATAACTAAAATAAAAGTATTTAGTATTTTTTTGGATTTCTGTGATCTTGTATTATTTAATATGCAATTTTTTTAAAAGTATAACTGTTACTGTGAGAGACCGAAATTGGAGAATATCGACATTCGCTGGTGAATGTCAACACATATCAAAAACGTTGGTGAAAGACCGTACAATTGATTACATTTCTTGCACTTTCGGACCATCGCCGGTATATGTCGACAATCACAGACAAGCTTTGGTGGAATTTGAAAAGATGATTAAAGAGCTCGAAAAGGAGATAACAGAAGGCAACGTCAACAAAGAGGTGCGGCCTAGAGCACGTTGTGTTTTGCTGGAACACAAGGTCAACAGAGAGGCGAAATTGCAAATCTGCATTTCTCCTCTCCGGATACGGAGAGATGAAACGCATATTCAAGATTCACCATTAGTGCATTGTGGATGTCGACATTTGCCGGTGTAAGTGAGAAATGAGGATATCTAGCAAATATTTCGGACATACACCAAGCGACTACGTGAATATTGACATTCACCAGCGAATGTCGACATTCTCCAGATTTTGGACTTTCACGGTAACATAACAATGGCAGCAAACGTTTTGCGATGCATTATTCCATAAACCAATCAGCATGATATGAAATGGATATGTACAGAGAACTCATGGCTCATATTTGATAGTTTGATTTGATTTTACACCTACCATCAAAGGAATGATCTAATATTATGTCATTTGAAATTATTGTTCAATTATAGTATGCATGCAATACTTAAGAAAATACAGTTAATTATTTTTTTAATCATTAAAGTATTTTATAAAAGATACAGTCTTATGAAAACTGGAAAAACCTTATCATTATTGCTACTTGAACTTGCTTGTAATTTTGATGTAAGCAATCTGAATGTTTATTTCATTTAAACTGAACAAAAGTGAAAAATCTAATACATTGATATTTTCAAGGAATATAATACTATTTACCGGTTCACAAAAAATTATTTTTTAAAGTTCCCAAACAAGCTAGGTCTCATAACAAATTAAAGAAACGCTTTTTTATTAGATAAAATATTACACATCTACCCTGAGAAAAAGAAGAATTAGATAGGCATGTATACAAGTTGAATCCATTCTACTGGTTAAAACTATTGCGAAACTTTATAATAAGAGCCAATGCCAAAAATTTATGTTTGAAAAAATATATTTTAAAAGTCATAAAATGGATTATACGAATTCTTTTACAATGTCAAAATTTTTTTCAAAGGATACAGTTTCAATTATTTGTTTAGAGATATGATAAGGAAAAAAGTTATTCAAGTGAAATTCCTAATCCTCTGTAAATACAAGAAATAGGCGTCGTTTTAGTTTGGAAGCTTTAAGGACAAACATTAAGAAAAATAATTAAATATAAGAATATCTAAGATAATTTATAATATTTGGTAGATAACAAAAATATTTTAATGCAAATATTGGCCATTAAAATGAAGCACAAATTCGGTAAATACAATGAACTTTCAAACTTCAAAATAAAGAAATTCTGACAAAATAAACTAAAATAAAAATTTCTACCAGGCAGCATTTTCAATTGCCTTTCAAAAACACAGCTCCTCTCTGAACTATAACATAAATTTTACCAATTTGTAATAAACTTCTTTAAAAATACTCAATAACTTTGTATACGTTTTTTTATTTAAAGAAATGTCGAATAAAATCGTTGGTCATTAAACATGAAAAAAAGTAAATAGTATGATGATTATTCATTATATGCCTAATTTTTTAAAAAATTATCCTGTGTATCATGCCATTGGAGAGTTTTCTTTAAAAAATAATAATCAGAAACGCACATCATGTATTCTTTCTATTTCATGGAATCTTTAAAATCAATAACGTTCTGTATTTTCAATTTCGATATGCGGCATTCGCTTATGGTTAAATCGAAGATTTTCTTTGACTGTTCAATGCGTGGCTGATTTTGATGTAACTCACAAATTTCCTCATGCATCCTTTTCGATTATAAAATATCTTTATTCGGTTGACGTTTCAGATATTTAGGAAATCAGAGCTGAGAACGTTTGAAGCTCCTTTAAGGTTTTAAAGCTACTATAAATAGTTTTATGTGACTTTCCTATTTTCGGTTTTCTTTGTTACTTGAAGCATATAGTTAACAAATCGTCTAAATACTTTGTCTTAAAGGAAATATATATCGTTATTCGATGAAAACAGTCTTTGACAAAAAAAATATTTATATAGCATGCCATCTGTCTGTTCCTCGATTCATTTTGAACCTCTTTTAAATTATGTATTGGCACAGTTGAGTTTATTATCATAAATATGAGGCTTAAAAATAAAAAAAATGTGGAACTGTCTTCAGAGAATAAATATTACTAACCAAAATTCGAATTCATTTCATTGTGCATGAAAAATAAATGAATATTTATTTAAGTGTCAATAAAAATGTCAGAAGTATTGATAAAAATTACTTGTATCTTAACACTGAATGAAAGTTAATTAACTTATATCCCCACCCCACCCCCATTGAATTTTTGTACTCGTCATAAGGTAAAACAAATCTTTTAAAAACAGTAGAAAAAATTTTATATAAAAATATGGAGATGGGAAAGAAAACTACTTTTATACATACATGAAATTTTAAAAAATCAGTTCATATGTACTATTTTGAATTCATCAAGAGATGCTTAATTGGAGTAAATTTTTCGAAGTTATTATTTTCTAAAAAAGTGGATCAATACCGATATCGATAGTTCTATACATTTATACAAAAAGTCAGCTACATTGTAGAATTTATATCGACATTGAATGAAAACGTTCCTGTAAAATATATGTTTAAAATATTTAATGATATATTGATATATTTGCACCATTTCTATGAAAATCGTCATAATGTAATTTCACCATTTCTGTGAAAATTTCTAGAAAACGTGTCATCCCCCCCCAAAAAAATTAGTAAATAACATTAAAATATTTGATACTTAAGGAAGTTATTTATTGACATTTAAAACACGCATAATGTTTTTAAAATTTGCAAAGATTTAAAAACATAAATTTAAACATAAAATGAATAAAAAATAAAATTTCATAAATTGTAAGAATTTTTTAGTTCTTTATTTCCGAATATATAGAGATAAAAGGTTTTAGCCAAATAAGAACTTGAAAGAATCGGGAGTTAAAAAACATTATCATTTAAATTGAGTGATATGAAATGGCCTTTAAAAGACATTCGTTGGAAGAAATTAGCAAAGAATGGAGAAGTTCAAATTGATTCTAAATTTTGAAATAAAATAAAGAAGTGATTCAAATTTTGGTTTTGTAAAAATTAAAGTTTAGTTGAAAGACTCTTGATATTAAAAGGAGTATTGAAACTAACATATTCCGTTGTGATTATTTAAATATATATTATAATATGATTTTCATGATTTCAAAATATTTTTAATTAAACATTATTTGAAATTTTAAATGTAATGTACAAAATAATTTTTAAAATTATTCTAAATGAATTAAATAAAAATGGTGTAAATCATTATCATTTTATATCAAAAATTTAAATAGATGTCACTTTTTTAAAACATGAATAGATTAATTGAAATTATGCTCCATATTAATCATTATGAGTGAAGAATTTATTGTAATGACCATAATATTGACAATTTTATATTAAATGAAAATTTGAGAAATTTGAAATTTATGACGACATGTATTGAAGCTAAATCGCAATAAAGCAATGTTTACATACATTTTTATTTACAATTAGTAAACAAATAGATTAATTGAAATTATGCATCACATTTATCATTGTGAACAAAGGATTTATTGTAATGGCCATTATATTTACAATTTTATGTAAAATAAAAATTTGTTACATTTAAAATTCATAACAACATATTTGAATATGCATTAAAGCTAAATGGAAATAAATGAATTTTTTCTTAAAATTGTATTAATTAGTTTCGCAGAGTGAAAATATTTCCAATATAAAGGAATAGAATAAATATTTCAATAAATTTACTTTATGTTTCTGTTAATAATACCCCCCTCCCCTCCAAAAAAAGCAACGAGAGAACGAAATATTATTTCGTTTTGGTACAAATGATGAATAAGGCAAAAACTGTCTATAACAACAGAGAAATTATATCCATTAAACATGCATTATTTTCAATAACGAATAGCAAAACACATTTAGTTAATAACAATTTTAAATGTGTTTCTTTTTCATTTTCAATTTCAATTAAGGCTTTTACAATAAATTAACTTCATTTAATTTCCATTATTCAAATTTTAAAAAATGCTACATCCGCTTCGATTCAAACATTTTAATAAATATTTAATTAATTTTCTCATGAGACTTAAGGAGAATTAAAGTGCATTAGATAATAATCAAAATCCGTCAGTTATGATGAAAAAAAATATTTTTATTTCACTGGAATGAAGAATTTTAATGAAATTTGTTTCATCTGATATGAAATATAATCTCATTAGTATGTGAATTCCTTTTACATAAACGTATTTCTTACTCATGTTGTTCATTTCAATTAAAATTTTCATAAGTAATTAAAATTATTTCAAAAATATGTGATATTGGAGATTTTTAAATTATATCAGAATAAATTATTCTTTTTATTTATTTTTAATTGAATCTGACAGTTAATGAAATTTCCAATTTATTAATAAGAGAATTTTTTTTTCTTGATTTATTGAAATATTAGAATTTATATTTCTATTTTATGTGATCCAAGTGAGAAAAAATTGCTTTTAAGATGAATGAATGACAATATTACCAAAATTTTAAGAATAATTGATGTAAATAAAAATGACTAAGGAAAAATTGGTTGCCGAAAGGCCACAAAAAATGTTGTTTCTGTTGAGGATGTTTGAGCAGAATGTTTAGAAAATAACATCTGAAGCTCTTATCAATTATCAGCAAAACACATGTTTTATAAATTATTTATTTTTGTAATATATAAATAGTCCTGGGAGTAGAAAATATACTAAATTGAAGGTGTAAATCGTCAAGTAATTCAAACAATCTTCTATATTTAATAATTAATTATATCAAATGAAATCCAACTTTTTCTTCTCAGATAAATGCTCTATAAATGAATAGCTAAAACAGTTTAAATACAAATTATGAAAAAATTCTTTCGATCTCGTTAATTTTATTCACTAAATACAAACTTAATCCAATAATTTCAATTCCTGTTATGACTTATAAGAATTTAAATATCACTATTAATCGAACAGATTAAAGAGATTTCTCCAGTAAGCAGATGATATTTAGTTGAAAATACTATTAATTATCTAAAGTAAGTCCCGATCATTGTTTGTTTATTTTTCTTACTTACATTAATTTAGCTTATAAATATAGAAATAAAAATATTTTTATGAAGTATCTTCTGACACATTCTTCTATTGTCAGCTTAACAATTTGTGAAAAATACCGATAAGAACCATGCAAAACTAAATTTAATGAGCAAATGTGAGAAAAGGTAAACTGTAAATATATTTTAAATTATTTTTTTACAACTTTATATTTTTAGAAGTCTACCAGATACTATTTTGTCTAACTTTTCTGCTAAGTAGAATTATCCAACAATTTCATTATCAGATGGGCACAATATGAAAGTTAGTATTTTAATACCCTCTTATGATAAGGTGATTACAACTATTGGGTAGTTCAAATGACATATTTTGTTATGTATCAATATTTATAAATTATGGGAAATAAAATTTTGATCTGAGATTTTTTTAACAGAAATTGCCAAGCTGTGAGTTGTAATATTATAATTCTTAATTGGGCCAATGTCTTTGCGGAGGAGGAAATATCTATTAATACAACGTTGGTATCTCCTATAAACTTCATTTTGAATATTCATTTTATAAAAACTAAATAATAATCATACGAAAAACTTTTTATGTAACGTAATTCATGATACAAGTTTTACAAATATTCAGTATGAAAAACGCTTAAATTTTTTTCAGAATTATAGAAAGAACAAATGCATTAAAGTATTATTGAAAATTTATTTAAAAAATTTCAATTTTAAATATTTTTAGCTAGAATGTTTTAGTGAACAATAATTGCATTTATAAATTTCATCTATTTAAGCTTAATACAATATATTAGAAGCTTCTATTTAATAATGCATCTGAAAGGCCTTCATTTTTTAATTTATTTTTCATTTTTGATTACTTTTCAACTGTTAGTATTATTATTATTATTATTACAAACAACAAATTTAACCTTTCTTTGACTTTGTATTTCTTGTCATGGAAGTTCTTAGAATAAAATAAATCACTCTAAGCTTACCAATTCCCTTTCTTGAGAATTCCTTTCACTGATTGGCAATTATTCTCTCATCAGCCTACTAGTAAATGGCCACCTATCCGGATCTCTTCTAATCAGGAGTCTCTTTCAGTGTCTTGAAACCTATAGAACGTAGAGACATCCTTGAGGGATGTGATTTCTCAGTTTTGCTTCCACTATTTAAGGACAATTCAAGGTCGAATGCTTCTCAAGAAAATAAGAATGTTTGGTCTCATTTAAAAAAAGGAAAATGAAAAGAAAAATATAATTAAATTGCAGCTGGAGAAATGTATATATATTGAATAGCATAAGAAAACTAATAATCACATTGGAGAATCAAGCCTAAAAATATAGAGCCCATTACCCAGTAATTAATTAGTTACACTAACTAATGAAGCATTAATTATTTTAGTGTAAATGACGAAAGGTATTTCTATATATATATATATAATACAAAGTACTCATTATGTATTCCTTATTTCTTAAATCTACTGAAAACAAGTTAACAAATGAGATACAAAGCAAAACATGTAAAATCAGTAAAAATATTTTAAACAAAACATTTAAAATCAGATATCGCTTTCATCTTTTTCATTCAATATCTAAAATAACTGTTCCTAAATAACGGGTTTTTTTTCTCTCAATCAAATACTTCCATCAAAATGAAAGAGCAATCCTCCAAATATTTTTATATAAAATAGGATTTCGATCTACGTGAAAATTAAGGAATGTTGAAATTCTGAATCAACGTTTCTGTAAACTTTGAAGATTAGCGAAAATTTAGTCTTTCTGGAGACTTTACTAATATTCTAATAACTTGAGAATTCTTCGTATTTCAAAAAACTGTTTAAAGACTGTACTGTTTAACCATTAAGTTAAAGATGAAGGAAATTGGAAAAGTCTTAAATTGTAAATTTTGCTAAATTACCGAGTTAGTTTCGTTACAGTCGATAATACAGTCAACAATGTTGTTGAAGGATATCTTGATTTTGGTGCAATTAACTCTTTACGTACACGACAGTATATTATACTGAAAGATTGCAACACATTCTTTATAAACAAAGAATCTAATAAAGAATTCCAACCTAATTTTCTTTATAAAGAATAAGTAAAAGCAGATGTGACTTTATGATATTCCTTCACTCCTAAACAGAAGAATTAATGAGGAAAGAGTCAGCATATTTGCACAAATCTCAGTCTCCAAGAGCAACTAGCAGTATTTACATAATGTAAATTAAAAACCAAAAATCTGTTTTTGGTTTTTATGCTGTTTTTTTTACAACCATTTATTTCGATCCTTGAAAGTATACCTCTTCCTAGCCACAGGCAGATTTTCCAAAAGCTGTCTGTAAAAGTTGAGAAGCAAGATGCGCGGAAAAAAGCATTAACTTAGATCTTGATGTCAGAGAAAGAATACTTCTAGAATTCTTAATTTAATTTCATTCGCTGTTTTCTGCTCTGCTTTTCTTCCCATGATATTAATTCTCTGGTTTTAATAGACTCAGAAAAATAAAAGTATAAAAAGGTACTATTGATGTTCCGCGGTGGTTATTATCATTCTGATTTGTGATTTTTTTTGTATCTTATTACATTGCATTTTCCATCATTAAGAAACTTTGTGAGATATTAGTATTCTTATAATATTGCACGTTCTTTGATGAATGAAAGTTGTCCTATTGATTCAAATAGAAGTATTCAATACTTTTATAAATCTTTTTAAATTACCTTTTTTGGATATTGTGCTAATTTAAAATTACAAAACATTTATTATATATATTATATTCTTTTTAGATTTTAAAAATTATTTCAATTTTTTTTCAGGGTCAAATGTTTTTATGCTTTCACGTTTTGAAATTTTAAAAATACTTAATAATGTCATGATTTTTTTTGACAGTTTTTTTTAAATGTGACATTTTTGAGAAGCAGATGAATGTAAATTAGAAAACTTCTTCTGAATAAAACATTTGGCTAATAAAATATCGCAGTACAACCAATTTCCTAAAAAAGTATTTTTGATTGAAAATCAGCAATGCCTGTCTATTTTCTCAATAAGAATGGCTTAATAATGAAATTAATCAATCAAACTTTGATAAGTATGTTAAATATTTCTCTTCTTATACCATATCATTTTAACTATGAAAAGCAATTTTTGGTAATTTCTATTTGTTCGTCCATACGTTCTTCCCATTACATTTATAACCATGCATATAACACTTCTTCATAACTGACTTTGCTTTTCAGTTGAATGATATTCTTGCTTTAAATTAAATTTTTTAAAATAAAATAAAAATAAAAATCATCTTAATAATAAAAAATAATTGTTAAATAAATTTATCAAAATTTCTAAAGATAATTTCTTAACAACCCGTTAGCATTAGGATCTCTTAAACGCTCTTACATAATTATGTAATTTATTTTTCTAAATTTATTCTCTTTATAACCAAGTAAAAATTTTATATTCTCTAAGCTGTTCTTCATTATTCTGTCCATTTCAAATAATAAATATTCATCATTTGTGAAATGACATAAAATATGGAAAATGAATGGCATCTGTATAATTTTTTTGCTGATCAAAAAAGTTTTGTTTTTAAGTGCCTACAGTAAAATAAGGAACAAACATATTTTTTTAAAATAAAAATGTTTTTTTTCTGTTTTTATATCATGCATAACATCTTTATATAAAAGAAACGAAGGAAGTGAAAAAAAGTGTTGATTTGCGTTTTTAAGTTCGTTGGTCAATAATGCTAAACCAGAATTATTTTAAATAATAATGTGTTCAGATATTTATTTCATTAATTAAATTTATCAAGGCTATGCGAAAGTTTACATTATTTTATTAATTCACTTAAACAGTACATTAATTTTATTTTAACAGAGAGGAAACTCAATACAAGATATCAAAATCTCTTAATATTAACTCATTTTTAATGTTGTAAGGAATTCTGCTTGCACAATCAATGAAAAACAAAACATTGTTGTAAAAATAAAAAAAAAAGTAAAGAAGGGGAAATTAAAAATCATTGGTTTAATGTCTTAAAATATTACGTTTCGTTTGCAAGAAAATTAAGTTTTGCCAAAACTAGAGAAAAGAATAGAAAAATATGAAAAAATAATATCATGCATCAGTTTGGCTAACATTTTATGTTATAACCGTCTTTTCTCTTTTTAATAAATGAATGTTTTTTTGTTTTTTTATAAGTTTCTGTTATCACCGTGTGTATTTTTAAAACAAAATTATTAAATACAATTATAATAAAAATAAACTTTATAATTCATTGAAGCTTCAATCTATATTAAATGTTTAAATGAATGTTTCCTTTTTCTCACACAAGTATTCGAATACTTCAAAAAATTATAATTATTTTGAAAGAACTATTTTAAACATAACCTTTTTTATTCCAAAATTAAAAATCATATCTATCATCATAATTTTTTTTGACATTAATCACAGTTTTGACCATGGTAAAAGTTCATAGAAATATATATTATTAATTTCATATGAATTTCAAACTATATCATAATGAATTAATGTCTTGTCAACAATTTCCTCTATTCAAAGAATGTATATTCATGTGAAATTAAAAATGAATAAGAATGCTAATTGTGTTGACGATAACAGAATGAGATGAACTGATTTACTTTATTAAATACATATGCGAATTGATTATAGCTTTTAATTAAACATAAAAATTTATAATGAAACACAAAAATTACTCACAAACAGATTAATAATTAGAGCTGTTTTTGTATTAAAGGCAATTTAAAAATTTTCTCTTCGGTATTTTTAACTTTATTTCAAGATTTTACATCAAACTACCTCCAAATTATCTTCATCAAACAAACTAAAAAAATTAAAAACTCAAAAGAATTTTCATTTTAAAAATCTTTTCATAAAATATTTAATTACTATCTCCCAGGAAATCATAACAAACAACAGTGAATTGCAACAGACATTGCCATTCATCAGTTAATTATTCTTTCGTTTTGAAAGAAACAAGCAAATGAAATTTTCTTAGTTCAATAAATGATGTAAACGCCAATGAAATCTCATTAATATGGGAATGAAATTCACCTGATTCATTTTATACAAGAAAAAAAAATTAAGCTGGAAATAAATGTTATTTATTTGGAGGCCTGCTCTATCTTTATCTTATTTAAAATATTTCAAAGATAATCTAAATATATTTACACCATTTAATCCGAAAAGAATTGTTATATAATTAAGTATAAATGTAAAATTACTTATAGGAAAACGTAATTTCTTTTATTAATATGAATGAGAAATTATTTTTATTAATAAGTAGGAGTAATTTATTTGAGGTTTTTATTCAAAGAAAATTATTCATTTAAACATATGATAAAAATAATCCGATCAGTTTTCCTCTATATAATATTTCAGTATGGAGTCCCATCCTTCAAAATTTCATTAAGTTTTCAAATCTAACATTCTGTAGATCTAAACTGTTGAGTTAAGAGTGAATGCACACACATTCCCACACTTTCTATTATTATTGATAAGGTTACTCATATAAATAAAATATCGCTGAAAGGTATAGATTCTTAATTATGAAGGTGCCATCTAAGGCACACATCTTAAAATAATGCATTCGCTCGTTTCAATATTTTCAGCCTAGTTCTCATTTCAATACACCATACATTATGGTGTATCATCATTTCCTTTGTTCGAATTTCATTTATTGGTAATTTTCTTTCACCAGCTCACCAGAAAATGGCCAATTATTGATATATAACGTAAGAATGAATGCCTAAAGATCTGTTTAGAGATTCTTCGATATGGCAACACATATAAATATCCCTATGGGAATATTAGATGAGAATACTATTATTCCTATAAAAATATTTCATGTCAATTGTTTATTGCATATAAAATATAGCTATTTTCCGTAGGAATGCTAGATCGGCAATCTGTTTAAATGTTTATTTATGTATTTGATTTTACTTTTCTAAGAGAAAATAAGTGTGATTTGTTATTATAAATGGAAGAAATTTATAGGTTGGCATAAATTCTTGTATTTAATAGAAATGGTGAAGTGCCATTTTATTTAAATATTTAAACAGTATATGTCCTCATAAACAGTATAATCTCAAAAACATGAATTATATAGCATTATTTGTCTCACTCAAATAAGTTTATTTATGCTAAATTTTAGTTAATAAAGAATATTATAATAATCTATTTATAATTAGAATTTTATACGGTACATTGATACATAAAAGTGTTGAAATTCATAAATAACAAACAAGTATAGCTGAGGAGGAAAAGGCGTAACGCAACTTTATTCTGGAATTTTTTCATTGTACAATCATAAAGAAAAGTGTAGTTTCAAAGGGCTAAGCACAATCTTAAATAAATTTGAATAAAAATTTTCGTGAGGTAACAGCTCAAGTATTGAAATAAGAACAAAAACCCTTTGCTCACCAAATTTTAAAATGCATCAAAGGTTATTCACCGAAAACCAAGTTTTGTTAGTTTCGGTCTATTCGTATCGAAATTATGAGCTACCAAAACTTTGATTTTCTAAATTTAAAATTTGAATTTTGATTGGTATTTAAAAAACTTATTAAGTAATTGGCATAAATTTTTAATGAAAATATGACCTATTTTACATGTATATTTAGTAGGAAAAATTAATTTTTAATAAATGAAAAAATTACAAAATTAATGTTTAAAATTTTTAAATTGCAACGAACAATGAAAATTTTAGGCTCATCTACTTTTAGTCTTCATTGCTACTTTTAAAATACTTTTAGTTTTCTCATAAAGTGATCGATTGCAAAATAAATCTGACAATCACTTTTTCCTCCCCTACTATATATCAATGCTACAAATGTAGATAGAATTTGAAAAATGTTATTACAAATAAACACATTTTAGCCTTTTGTATCCCGATGAAACAAAAGTGCGTTTAATTCACGTTGATATTTTCGTAACATTACATATTTTTTAAAGTATTGAAGAGTGAAATAAGAGTATAACTTTAATAGCTAGTTGTAGATCTTATTAAGGATAGAAATGAAAGTCGTTCTCTATTAATTATGTCATTTTGATTTATTTAAAATTGTTTTTGTCTTTTCTCGTGGTAATTTGTATCGAAATTTGTCATGATGTAAAATTAAAATTAAAAAGTTGATGGCTAACTGATTTGGCATATAAAGGTTTAAAATAGGAGCAAAAATAGCCCACAATCTTTTATCTAAACCTTAATAATGCATAATTTTCATGCAAAATTACAATTTTATAAAATCTGATGTGTTGTGTTAATTTCTTATTTTATGTCTCTAATGATAAATAATGCAAATGAAAATTGAGAGCTTTTCGATCGAATTTTTTGGACCATTAAATATTTTATGATTGTTTAATCTTACCAAAATGTTTATGAATAATGTATATAATACAAAATCATATGTAATGATATTAAAATAACAAGCAATTAAAACACATACGGATTTTACTTAATTTTATCAAAATGCCCCTTTTAATTTTGAAGAGAAGGTTGAAAATAATTATAAATACTGTTGAATGTAATATTTTAAAACTATGTTTTTCAATTATATATCAATAAAATTATTAGAAAATTCATTGATGAATATTGAAATAATTTTAAATTTTAAGTTTGTTTCCAAATTATAAAATTTAAAAAATTTCTAAATTATTTACTGTAAAAGCCAATCTTGAAAGTTAATTTTAGTATATGCCTTTAAAGAAAACTATTGAATTCAACATTGCACCGTAATTCATATTCGTATCAGATTGCAGCCCTCAATGATAATTTACATTAATTAATAATTATTTTATAAATAATTTAATTATTATATTTCTGGCTTGAGGGAAAAAATTAAAAAAATGATTATTAAATATAAATTTTAAACTAAATGTTTTAAGAAAATTTGATTAAAAAGGAAAAAAAATTAATGAATTAGTTAATTTTATTTAACAGGTTAAAAATAAATAAATCATATATTATTCATTGATTTCTAATTAATTTAAGTGTAATATATTAGTAAATTTGTTTTTAAAGGATTTTTTTAAGATCCTGCAACAGAAGAACAGCAATTAATCAATTCTTTTATATATAAACACAGTAATTTATTAACAATTATTATTAGCAAATTATTATGTAAACACAATAATTTATTCTGAATTTTCAAGCAAGGAAATAATATTAGGAGCAAAAAAAATGAAATACAATAGTCATTAAGAGGAAAGAAACTATGATTGGTTCCAAAACAGTATAAAATCAAATTCTTGTTGAAGTTTCTTCTTGTGATAGGATTATAGGTACAAATAATTAACCAGTTAGGTACACACCAAAAATACTACAGCCTTTAGGTGAAGTTAGTTTCTTTCATTGTAAATCCTCATTTTCTCCCAAATATTTATTTATATTCTTTATGTGTCTAGATGAAGACAGACACACGGTTTTTCTTATGAGCTAGGATTAAGATTGGAAAAAAATATCAGAGAAAAAAATACACCTATTCTTTATATGTTCCTTTAAGCTTGTCATCAAGAAAGCATTCGTTACCCACGTGGCTTATTGTAGCCAATCAAAGCTACAAATAAGGTATAAATACGAAGTCAAAAAGGAAAGTTTGGATTAATCATGATTTGTTTGAAAATACTGTTGACTTTAATCTTTATTTTTAGCTGAGAATTGAAAGTCTAGTGTTTACTTTAAAGTTTCGATTTAGAAGTAAACGAAGCAACTTCTAAGGGATTATTAGATAGAATGTCATATTTTTAAGCTTAGAAATGGATTACCAGAATTCCGTGAAGTGAATTCTGTTTAGAATTTCGTTTTTAGAATACATTTTAAGACGTTTGAGTGACAATAAACAAATAAATTTTGTATAAAGAAAAAAATTCAAAAATAATTAAATTTAACTATTTTTAAGGATATCTCCCATTTTACTGCATTTATGATTCAAAAATATATAATATTATGATGGAAATTAACATATTCTGATTTTCAATAATCATGAAAACTTTTCTGATTAGTTAAAATTTTCTTGTCTATAATCTATATATCGTTTACATATGCTGTATTAAAGTAAATGTATATGCAAAAACCAGTAAACAACAGTAAATGTATATATACCCTCCGCTGATAATCATTGCTTTTTTTAAATTCAGTATGGATTTTTTTATTAAAGCAGAAAAGTGCGATAGGAATATTATCATTATCATTTTTACTCTTTCTTCATCAATTTACTTTTTTTATATTGAATTGACTAAAACATTTCATGATTTGTAAAAAATTTACTGTTTGCTTTGAACAAATATGACAAATTGATCAGAATTTATTCCTGCTTCCATTCTTTGTTTTCACGATATCTACCATGCCTACAATGACTTACTATGGTTTCTGTTTATACAAATTTAACAAAGAATTTTAACCTTATCAAAAAAGAAAAGAAAAGCTGTAGAGTTTTCCTTAAATTCTATTTTATTTCAAGAACGAATAGCCCCGTCAAAGTGAAGGAGCAATCCCTCTTTATTGGAATTTAAAGCAAGAAAATCTGGATGGGAAGTAGAACTGAAGATAGTAAAAATCACAATTTAAAGTACGAATCGACTTTGAAGGATTTTATCAAGAAGATGAAAACATTCTCACATAAGGACAAGGAATTCAGAAATTCCTGTTATGCAGAATGAAGAGTGGTATAGAATAATACCTTTAGAAATTATTATTTCTATAATCCCAAGAAATCAATGTTAACACTTATACTTAAACATTAGATACAAATGCTATAAATGAGAGAATGCGTACTTGCCGCATAATTTTCAAATGTATCTTGGAATATGAATTTTTTTTAAATTTTTCTCCTTCAAAAAGTTTTTAGAAAAAGAATCATAATAGAAAATTTAGAAAATAAATGAAAAAAAAATTATAATTTGTTACTTTTTAATGGTAAACGATATATTTTTGAAGTTTTCATTATGAAATGCACTAATTTAACAATGAAAATTGATTAGAAATATATTTTTGAATAAAATATTAAACGAAATATCGTAACGTAGCGGTTTTAGCGTTCGGATATTATTTTCATTCTTAGAATTAGTATTCACTTTATTTTATTAATTCATTTTATTTGATCTACTTCCACAATGTTCGCAATATAATCAATATAAACCATACAAACATAAATTACAGCTTTTATCTATGTATGGATTTTAATTATAATCGATTTTGCAAAAAGTCATATTTTCCAATATTTCTTTTATTGGATAAACCAGTCTTTGAGTTATTCAAAACAGTTTTACTTTTGTCTTTGCGTTAATTAATTCTAGGTACTAATATTTTCGTAATGATAAGTAAACCGGAAGTGGACATTTAAATAACCGCAAACGTCGATTTA
Source organism: Argiope trifasciata (assembly GCA_026543055.1). Taxonomy (NCBI): domain Eukaryota; kingdom Metazoa; phylum Arthropoda; class Arachnida; order Araneae; family Araneidae; genus Argiope; species Argiope trifasciata. The sequence goes on along the minus strand of JAPMOQ010041062.1, from coordinate 356,208 downwards.
AAGGGCCAAAAACATGCTAAAAATTTATACAAATTTAGTTGTAAATTCGGAAAATTTTTGCACAGAAAAACAAAAATTGCCAATAAGTGTTTTAACGGTGTTTTGTATATCTTTGTACCTAAACATGTCTTTGTTGAGCTCTGAATCCTCAGATTACAGGTATTTTTTGTCTGTAATACATTTAATGGATAGTTTTACAGAATAACTGAATACTTTTAAGGTTGTTTGAGTGTATCCTAGAGTGAATTCAGTTAAAGCATTTGCTGAGGTCGATAGAGATAGAAAAAATGAATCTAAGTAATATTCAATTCGAAATGCAAAAATTGCGAAAAAAAACTTTAATTTAAAAAGGAAAATTATTCAAAGATGAGGTGAAAGAGGGTATAACCTATAAATATGGCAAAATTTATACATGCTTATAATTTATGATTAATATGAATTATTGAATACTTTAAATGCATTTTTCTCAAAATTGATTTTTACTCATTTGTTGCTCACTTCAAATCAAATAATTCAAAATATAATAATCATATTACCATTATTTGACAGACCTCGTCTTTAAACAATTTTTTAGGGAATGAACTGAAAGAATTTAGATCAAGTGATTTGTTCTTAATTTACAGCCAATTGTTTGAATAATAATGTCAAAATTTTGCTACAAATTTCCTGATAAATCTTTGACAGGTTGTAAAATGTTATTTATTCTTAGAACCATATGATTGTATTTCATTCCCTAGGGAAAACTATGTAGCTTATTTTGCATAAGTTTTGTTAGGATGAGAATTATAGTTTTTGGTGTAGCGAATTTGAAGTTTTATAAGAAGTTGCTTAAATTTATTCTATTAAATGCTTAATTTTCAATAAGTTTTAAAGTGCATTTCAAACATTGACATCCTACTACTTATTTTGAATTGTTTTAAAAACTCAGAAATATGGTTAAGGTGTGTCTACACCATGATTTTCTCGGATACCAAAAAGAAATAAATAAATGTTCTGAAAACAAATGTAAACTATTACTATTTATTCTGCGAAATTTATAAATTTTAAATTTTGAATAGACTCCCAAGTTCCGCTCCTCTCCAAAACTTTAACAATTGTACATGTTCTCAGAATTTAAATCTCGTGTTTGAAATGATACACATTATTTCCTTATATTCCCTCCTTTGAATCTGAAGTTATATTGCCATATATGCATGTAAAGATATTATCTTAAGATATAATACATAGAATAAATAGTGTTTACCTGAGTTCTCTCAATGAAATCGAAGCCAAACCTATTTTGGAAAAGGCCAAGAATGAATCAAATGTTCTTTTTCTTTTACACAGATAGGAGTTTCATATTTCACAGAAGATTCATGGTATTTTACGTACGAGCACAAAATGGAAAGGGCAAATTTATGATAGTACTCTCTTTCTTTTTAGGTTTCAAAACATATTCATTAGTTTTCAAGCAGATATATTGTAGTGAATATATTCCACTGGGTATAAACTTCAACTTAAAATTCATAATCCTAGTTTAGTTAAAAAATTTTTTAATCGTTAATTATCAAAATTAACAGCTGAAATAAGTACACTTATTTTTGGGATAAAATACTTAAAAAATCAAAATATTCTTACTGTTTCACAAATTTTCCTGAAAATACAATGCAAATATGATTATTTAAAAAAAAATTCAAAGAAACATCCAAGGGCAAAATCGCCTTTCAAACGAACCTATTATTTCCATAACAATTGCCTTAAAGGAGTAATGCTGGTAATTTTCCTGAAGTATTCTTAAAACATTACAAAAATAAAAATTTTATTATTTAAGTGTAATCGTACTTTAAGGTTTTCGAATTGCTATCATATTTTGAGAAAGCGATGAAAAAATAAAGCTGAAAGAAAAAAAACAGAAATATTCCTTTTGTGATGATTATTACTGTATTGTTAAATCTTGCAGAAGTATGTTGAAAGTGAGTTGTATTTGCATGAATTTCTGTTTATATGATCAACCTTTCTTTGTAATTTAATAAATCGTATAATTATATAAGATTTTATTATTTCTTATTATGTCCTCAAGTAAATACTTTTTTGAGTTAAAATGAGATAGCAAAATTACATTATAATAGCAAGTTTATGTATTTATCCCATTCTAAATACAGATTATCTGTATCATTTAATAAAGCCTTCGGCTATGAACTACAAAAACCTAACCTGTGGTTTTATTTAAAAATAAGTATCGTAAATATAAAAATATACAAAGTAATAAAATGCCATTATAAGTTAACTAAACACAAAAACAGTGCTGATTATGATTATGAACGAATGTTAGTTTTTTCATCATATCACACTATTTAATTTAGTCTATAATTTAATAATAACAAAACAAATATCGATTTTAATATTTTCCATAATAACAAAGATATATTTTAATTCATTTGTAACGTACGAGCTTTCATTTAATATTTTTAAAAATGCATATTTTTTCATGAAACGACCTGTTTATATTTGAAAGAGATTTCTGTAACTCTTTAAAAGAATGGCTTCATTTACGTCAAGTCAACTATATTTGCTTGCCATATAATGATAACTGAATTTAAGAAAGAACATCATCAGAATTTTCTTCATTATATAGCAATTACAGAAAAAATGCAATTGGTGATATCTATTTACTTAGCAAAGGAAAATTCCGTATGGTTAGAAACAGAATATTTACAAATATATATATTAAAAATAAAATCAGTTTTTGTTTTACTTTTTTTACCAGTCATCTACTTTTCTTCAAAACGCGATACCTACAATACGTCGCTGGAAAACATTTCCAGCAGATGTGAAAAAAGCTGAAGTAAAGGATGTAGTAAAGAATAAAATCAACATAGCTTTTCATGATAATAAAGAAAACTCTGATGGAGATCTCACATAATTTTATTCGTAAGTTTCAGCACTGCTTATACAACATGTGTTTCCATAAGATTTTTTATATGATTTATTTGGTCAATGGATTATTTTATCATATTTAAAATGAAATTTTATAATAATAAAGATAAAATTTGGTAGTACTAAAAAGGAATTTTGTAATACAAAAGATGTAATAATGTTCGATGAAAGCAGAATAATTTTACAGTGTCCGAAAATTATTAATTGTAGATAGATACATTAATTTTTAATTAGTTAGATTTAATTTTAAAATGCATTTGTTCCATCCATATGTGAATTAAAGTTTGAAATATTTCACTCAATGCTTTTATTAAGTGCATTAGGTTTGGTGCAATAAATCAAGGACAGAAGTGTAAACAATAATTATAAGAAATATTTCTAGATTTTAATGCATTATCGTAAAGATTTTTTTCAAATTCACAAATATGTGACTCCTTACAAGCATATTTACAAAATTGGAAAAAATATTGATTTTAAAAACCATTCTGCCTGATGTACAGGCTTTTTTTCTTTTTTTTTAGGTGTTTTATTGAAACTTGTAGTATGTTAGTAATTTCATGAAAACATTTTACTGAATTTTTTTCAGTTTAGTAATTTATGAATTTATGTAATACTATTTGCTAACAAGGAATAAAAACAAAATAAAAAAAGTTTTAATTCTAGACATGCGATAATTTAATACATATATTTAGATTTTTTTGCTTCTTTTAAAGTTTTTTCCTACAGATTAATGATTACAGAACGCATTATCTTTAAAAGAATATTATTATTTAAATTTTATTTCTAGAGCAAATATTATTTATAGTTTCCTTGTTTCTAGAATTGATTCTAATCATTAGTGATTGGGTCTGCACTCACCATTAGTAATAATTTGATGATGTAATTACTTTACAGAACTGGATTTTTACAGCAAATGAAAATTTTATTTTCGACTACATTTGCACAATAAGTACAGATATCGCTGATTTCATTAAAGGTGTATTTCACAATATATACTCAATTTATTCCATAATTCATATTTTATACCCAATGAAAGTACATTGCGATTATTCTGTTTCATAGATCAAACATTATAAACACATATACATGACTAGTTTTTTTTTAATTTCAGAAATTCATTGATACATTAACTAAAGTTTATATAAAATATTTCCCATTATTTATATTTTATTTGCTATGAATAGGGAAGCAGTTTATTATATTTATCGATGAATATGATTTAAAATTAAATATTAGTAAAAATTGAAGATATGTGATAAAATTGAAGAAAATGACAGAAAGAATTAACCCTACAGCTGCGTATCCGTAGATTTACGAGAGTTGGCTGCCATTCTATATAGTATAACATATAGTATCAGTTCACATTTTTTGAAAAACATATACTTATTTGCAAACGGCATCTGAATAGTTATTTTAAAGAATTACGTAGATAAAGGAGTAATGTGCAAAATAAATATTGCGTTCTTATTTATATTTGACTTTTTTTCCTTTTAATTTTTGGTGAAATGGTGGAAATGCTATCGTCACTGGCTATCTATCCTGTCTTTTCTTCTTCTTGCATACGGCAGACTATCTGCAATTGTAGCAGCATCGATAGGACTTGTTGTAGTCTACTGTTATTTTTAGCAAAGTCCGTCTACCGACATCCTCAGAAAAGTTGGTCTCTAGCCCCAAAGTAGTTAATCGATGACCTCATCTTTCCTCTATCTTTCTATTAAACATGGAACCGGTCATCATTTAAGGAATATCTCCTTGAAATGCAAAATATTTCACCAAATTCTCGTTTCACAACAACAGAAATCTAGACACTTTCACACAGCTAGTAAAAAACTGACAATTTTTAGCATCATGTCTGAATTTTAAGATTATATGTTACCATCAGTACTTAAGACACCATTTCCAACTTGCCGATTCTTTTTTAATTCCGAATTTTTGTATATTATTTTAAATAAGGGTAAACACTACCGATTTCACATTTCATTTATTTTCCTGCATTCTTTCCTGCATTCCCTTGCTCATTATAATTTGGATAATCAATGGATAGTAGCTTCTGACATTTATTTATGGGTTAGGAAATAAATCATAATTTATGCTTCTTGTTTTGGACATATACTATCTGTCAAACAATTGTAACTTTATTTCTTCTCTCAATTCCTATTTTGAGACACCATTTTATTTGAGGACAGTTATGTCTTTTTGTGCCTCCAACTTTGCTCATTGATCCCCCTTTTCATTATTATATATTCCAATATAGGCCTTAACTCAATTCATCTCTATCCACTTGTTAATTGCCATCATGCCATCATCAACATAATCTATTGGAAAATCTGAGCAATTTAATTAAACTAGATAAATTTCCTAAGCATACAGGGCATCAGTTCAACCCATTCCTTTAAAAAAATATAATTATTTTTCAGTCAGTTATTTCTTTATTAAATGTTGATTAGCGATTATTTTACGTGCTATCTTTTCCCGAGAATACTTTAGTTGCAAAGCTTTCATAAAAAGGAAAATATAATATTATGGTGGTTCTTAGGGAATTCAGAAGACTTTATAACTTGGTAAGAACTTAATGCCTGCATTAACACAGGAGATATAATTTAAACGAGTGTCGAAAGCATGATAGTTAAGCGTTAAAGGCAGCAAACCGGCTTTAAACAATAAAATAAAAAAAGTTGTTACAGTTAATTTAAGTGACATCTTAGAAAAACGTTATAATTCCCATAAAAGTGAATTGAAAAGTCAAACATTTAAGATTCTTCAAATTTGTAAATTATGTATTTTTTATTAAAAAAACACAAAAATACAAAATTGTTCTCGTATTTGAATTGCAAAGTTAAATTTTCCACTTAGAAAAGAAGTTGGTACACTATTCGAAAAGTTATAAACACTTATTTTATTATTTCATTAAGTATAAAACATATTTGTATGAAACTTATTACTCAAGGAAAATTAATATGAACATCTTACAAATATATCTAAACTATTGGACAACAGAAATCAAGATAATGCACCATTATGATGCACTGATAAGGGCTCTATCAAAATGAAAAAAAAATGAAGTGGTTATAAGTCAGCAATAGTTAAAAATGATAAAAAAATCTGAAACTGAAAATAAAAGTGAAATTTTTATACCTTTTTCAATTTATTTGATTAAGCTCTCATTGATAAATATGAACAACCACAAATGCTAACATAAATCACCATCATCGAAATCTGCTTTACAGAACAATATTGCCGATGAGATCTTTATGCCCAATTCTAGAAATACAGTCAAACTGACATCCCAAAGAATAATTAGCAACCTTGTTTGGAAGTATGGAAGGCCCATCAGGAAGAATGTCTGAAACAGCTGTTTCTGTCCCGTCAAAACCAATCGCATGTGGTTCTCTCTTTAATGGGCTTCTTTGATGAACCGCTTCTTGGCATTAATTCGTATTCGTTACCTGAAAAAAGTGGATATTTCTAGTTATGCTGTTTATGATTAGAAAGTCAAATTAGAATGTAGTCATTAATAGCAGGCGAAGAAAGTTTTACTTTATTCAAAGGCAAAGTTTTGCATGGACATTTTTCAATTGGACAGAGCTGGTTACCAATTACCGCAATATGTATAAATAAAATCAATATGTAACTTGAGTAGATAAAAGTGTTTTTATTTTTTGGTGATAAATAAAATCAATATGTAACTTGAGTAGATAAAAGTGTTTTTTTTTTTTTGGTGAAACTCAGTATCTTGGTATGGCTTGAATATTTGTTTGAATTAAACCTGTAAAAAAGTCTATTAAATTATGAGATTCTAGATGTATTTTAAATTTCATATTCTCAGAGTTCATATATTTCAAATAAGATATTTTCAACATGTATTGTAAATAAATTTGCTTATATAATATTAATATACAATTTGTGTTGAAGTATTGGTAAGTTTCTGGGTATTTAAATAATTAAAAAGCATTTGTTCTGTCATACGTTTCTGCTGGCAAGTATAAAACTAAATAATTGATAATTTCAGTAAAACCTTTTGGATGGATTTTTTTTACAAAAATTTTCTTAATGATTTCAACATATATATTTTCATCTTAATTACAATTCAGAATAATGTTTGGTTCTTTCTTCTATATTAAATTTCTAAGTACTGAAATTGCGTTTTTTTATTTCTACTTACGATTCCCTTCATCATTTCTGTGAACTATCTAATATTCAACAGTAAAAGTTTTCCATGTGATGATTGATAACAACACTGGGTGTTATTTTTCATTTAAAAATGTATTCAAACAGATGAAATATAATCAACAAAGATACAATGCATCATATTATTTTTGAAAAAAATAATACTATTTAATATGTCAAAGATCCAATTCAATAAAGGTAAAGCATTTGTTTGGCATATATATATATATATATATATTATAATCTATCCATATTATAGAGGAAAGAAATCCATTAATGATCCTTTTTCATTAAATAAAGCCATTAAAGCTTCATATTTGAAAGAGTACCTTATAAAAATTAATAAATCGTTCAACTTTTAATTCTTTCACTCTCGCATTTTAGTATAAACATTCAGTTTACAATTTATTATAACCATTTATAGTTTATAAGCAAGGAAAAGTATTCATTTAATGTTTATGTGAAGTAGACGAGCCTTTTCGAAAATTAAACATAAATCTTAGGAAAATTTTAGTATCACTTGTAAGGAACTTTCGTAATTTTCTTTTGCAAATGTTTCAAATATTCATTTAAAAATAAATTGAAGATCCAAATATTATTTTGATTTTCAGGTTTTATTCGCTACAAGCATTAAAATTTATCACAATGTGATAATAGTGTCGAAAAATATGCAATATCACCACATCTTTTTTCATATTGGCACAAAATAAAGCCAATTTCAAAGTTTCAGATTGCTATACTTATATTCATTTACTATACAATTATTGGAAACAATTACTGAATATATAGATATTATTATTTAAGTTATTTGCATGTGAAAATCACTTCCAAATTGAATTCCTTTGTTGTGGCTTTTATTAAAACAAAGTAACACTTCTTTGGATTTGAATCCTGACATTGATCTCAGAGTGAAATAAGTTACTCTAAGCTCACCAATTCCCCTGTCTTGAGGATCCATTCACCCACTGGCAATTATTCTCTCATCAACCTACTAGTAAATGACCACCTATAGGTATCTATTGTAATCAAGAGTGTCTTCGGGTGCCTTGAAATCGTCAGAGCATAGAGGCATCCCTTGAGTGCCTGAATCCCCAGTTCGGCTTCTGTTATTTATAAGTACTTCAAAGAATCTCTTTAAAAGTTTGGATTTTTTTAAGAATGAAAGTGCAAATTAAAGTTTCATTAAATTAACAAATGAAAAAAGAAAATTGCAAATATTATTTCTTAGATTAATGATAAAAAGAATAGGAAATAGCTTGATGTTTATAATTAAATCGAATAAAAAAGAATAAGAATCCGGCCTAAAGATTTTTTCAAGAGTTACCCTCAGGCAGGGATTCAAAATAAGGTATTTTTCCTGTGAGGAATGGGACATTCAGTTCAAAAGTATTGAAAATGCCTTCAGGCTGGATTCTTTTTCTATTTGTTATAGATTTGTTTGCATTGTATTCCTTTTTACTTGGCTTATATTGTCGATTTATCTATATTAATCTTTATTTTAGTTGTAGCTGCTTTGGCGTTCACTAAATACAGTGATAGCATTTTTTTAAAATATTGTTTGAATCCAAAATAAGTTTTAGTTTCGATTTCAATACTTAGTTTCATTTTGTTTCCGAAAAAAAGATTTGTTCTGTCATAATTTAGTTTCATTTCCAAAATAACTAAATCTTTAATGATTTTCGAAAATTGGCTTCTATTACTTAATGCTTTTATTGTAGATTACTTATATGCATATATATAGATATAGGTATAAGAATTTTATTTATAATTTATTATAATTATATTTGAATCAAATAATTCATATTATTGCTTTACTTTATGTCCACAAGATAATAACTCTGCAAAAATATGAATGCTTTGAAATGAATTGAACTACAATTTCATATCATTTATTGAATAATAATGATAATTAAATTCAATAATGCATAAATTGTGTCATCTTACATTGAAATGTTCTTAAAGGAACTCCATTTTTGCTAGATTTAGCTAAGCAAAAGTCATTAATTAATCGTAAATATATGCTTTCAAAAGGCATAAATGTTCTTCGATTGAATATTAAAAATATAGAAAATATATTATTTAATAAGAACATTTTAAAATGTATAGTAAAACAAAAATCAATCATACATACAGCAAAAATCGCACATAGACAATTAACAGTTAGTTTTAAATATACATTTCAGAATTTATTCATTTGAAATTTCTCTATATATTGCGTGCATTGTCATTCAATAATTGGATAAAAAAGTAATATGACCCTGTTTAAAATGATGATAACTCAATTCCATAATTTGTAAAGATGAACATAAGAATCCATCAATTATTTGGCTTCATTTTTATAATTATAAAAAATTAAGTACATTATTAAAAAATTAAGTAGAGTACTTAATTTGTGTATAAATTAAACTAGAGAATCAAAAGAGAAATTTTTTTTAAAAAATTCATTTATTTATAATAAAATTTTATACTACTCTCTCTCATTTATATTTATTTAAATAGCAAGATTTATAAATTTTAAAATTTCACAATGAAAGGATCACACCAAACTTAAAAAGATTAGTAAATTATTTCAAAACTTATGATATTACTAAGACCAGATGAAGTATTATACATAGAAGTGAATAACAGAGAAAATATTCCAATCTATCAGTTGTATCATTTAAAACTGTCCAAAATTATATCTTTATTACACATTCCTTATTTCCATGAAACATTTATGCAAACTTTGTCCTAATGAAATGCACTACCAAAAAGTATTCTTTTTTAGAGCAGACAATTTTTCCTTACCATAAATTCGTCATTATGTCAAGAGATTTTATTCATATTATTTTTCCCTTCTAAATGAAGACCGGCAGATGTCTTTTCGCTGGAATTAGGATCCCGATTCCGCAACAAATCGAGGAAAGAAGACACCTTTTCTTTGTGTGTTCCTTTAATCCTCTCGACCAAAGGCCTTTCATTACCCACATGGTATATTGAGACCGAAACCAATCAGTAAAAAATAAGTTGCCAATACAAGGTTAAAATAGAAACAACTACTATGGATTTTCCACGATTTGCTTCAAGTCTTTCTTTATTGTAATATCGTTTTGGCAATCTCCGAATCATAGATTGCTTTTATTTCATGGCAGCCTGGATTGAGTGTTAGATGTATAAATTAAAAAAAGTATTTACGTTCACGAGAAATTCAATAGGATATCTGTTTTTTTTTTAAATTTAAAATTGGTTTGGCAGTAACGAATATGTTTTTAGAATATTTAGAGTGTTTTTTTCAAATTTTCATGCTATTTTTCTTAAAATACTATGTAAATTGTATCATTGAATTTCGATAAAATTTCAATGGACTATCAGAGGGAAAACAGAGTCAATAATACTCGCCATTTAATTATTTTAGTATGAATTATAGTTTATTATGTACATTTTTATAGTAAAATATTTAATATATAGTATTGAAAAATATTGAAGTGTGTTGATCGATAATTCTATATTCCCAGAATTATTTCAGACTAACTATTAACCGCGCCGCTGTTCGCATGGAAATTTTGATATATTTGGAGGAAAAACTATCAAATAATGACAAATAAAAAAATTAAACCTAACGTAAAAACAATACTTTTTAAAGTACAAGCATATACGAAAAATTTATAACATAAATATAATTTAATAGCACAAACACAACTAACGTATAAAAACAATCTATTTGCATTATTTAGCTAAAAAAAACCGGCAAATCAAGTCCGTATTTCTTTAAAATCAGGTCAAACCCATTTTATTTATTAATCGGGATTGAAATAGCTGCAACAGTGTTATACACATAATTTTAAAACTTTTTATTTAAATGAAAACACAGTTGTCTACAATCATACGAACTTCCAAACGCCAATTGGCGTAACGCACATGTCTGACTTTCCTACGCCAGTTGGAATGCAGATTAGAAATTTTATTTCCTTTATTCTGTTTTCTTTTAATTTAAAAGCACTTCAGAATGAATCCGAAAGATCGATTAAATAACAACATTTGATTTTAAATACCTCAAACACTAAAAAAAACCCCAGAATTGGTTGAAATAATCGGTCGAAATTCTGCTAACACTAATCTTATTTTTGTTCGGAAAAAATCCAGGAACCTTACTCATATTAGGTGCACCAGCTTTTTGGCGCGAAAGTTAGTTTTTAATTAATAAAAAATTAATCACTCAATTAACCTGAATAAAAAGTAGCCTATGTTTTATTCCTGACTATAGTTTATCGTTGTTCTACATTTCATCTAAATTCTGGTGTGATTGAAGAACATCCATCCAAGCATCCAAATTTTCACATTTATTATAGTAGTATACATAAGAAAAGTAAGTAAAAATAAGGAACTTATCTTTTTTGAACTAAATATTAAATAAAAAGTGTTCCATGCATTCTAAGACTAAACATATTACCTTTTAAAAGATTCTTTATTTTATTTGCAAATATTTTGAATTGAATTGTTATTAATAATTTTTGGCTGCAATTACATGCCACATTAAAAATATGAATTTTTTTGGACACCTTGTGTCAATAATCTTCGTTTGTTGAATAAATTTCGCTTATTGTCACATTTTTTTAATCTTAAATTTAACATAGGCATAGATATGCGATTGCATATTATAATGAATAAATTTTATATTATAAAATATTAAAAATATAGTTATGTTAAGTGTTTGCTTTGAGCATATCTTGATGTTTAACTCTAAACTTGCCATGTATAGTGTTTACTTCAAATCGAGTAATTATGGGAGAATAAACTTAAAACAGTATTTCCAAATTTCTTGAACATATCACTGATAAAAATAAATAAATTTGAATCATAAAAAATCATGAAAATGCGGTTATTTATGGTTAATTCAAATTATCTAAATGAACCAATAAAATTAATAAAGGAAAAATAAAATAATTATTAGATTAGAACCTGTTAAATTTCAATGATTGATATCTCATGAAGAAACCATGTGAAAGTTAATGAATCAAGCCTTCTAAAAATTAGATTGCTGTAAGCAAAATATAGACCATACAAGAAAAAAGAAACTAAGTAATGAAAGACCTTTACCTTTTTATTCATTATTCTAATAAATAATTAATTAATCTTTCAGAATGCTACAATTGACAAAGAATATTTAATATGTAACTTTTAATTTCATTACCAAAATGTATCAAACCCATAAACAAACCAATTTCAAATTTGAAATATCAGTCTGCAATATTTAGAAAGATGTATTGAAAAATAGACGCCTTAAAAATGTTTTAATATGCATTTTTAGGTAGCTATAATAGAATTGTGCAATAGTTTGAGTAGATTATAGGATGTTTTGCCTCCCTTTCCTTTTATATTTTAAAACTTATTCGAAAGAAAAAATATATATATTGTTGTCCGGTTCATTCGAGTTATGGACAAATAAAATCTTATATTGCCTCGATGATCATGTAAATTATAGAAGCAAGGTATGAGCAACTATAATTGTATTCTGACTATTTTAAAAGAAAAAAAATCTGGAATTCTTGCATATTATCATTTTTTTCTAGGCTTTTAATTCTACGTTAGAAGGTATGAATTTCTATTCACAACTTTCATCGAAGTAATTTCAGTTCGAAAGAACTGAACTTCAGTTGGAAAAAAAAAATGTTTTCCTTGTTTTAATATACGGAAATAACAATGTCTTTCGAACATATTTTTCAATAATATTTATTTTGATCTGTATTTAATACAGACAAAATATACAGACTTTAATGATTTCAGTATGAGTGAAAAAAAAAACATTTTTCTTTCTATCAAGAATTCCAAATGTGTTAGCAAAAAAAAAAAAAAAGGTTTTTTTCCCAAGAATCTTTTCTTTGTTAATCAGAGATGCATTTAACAAAAATGTTGTTCTGAATGTACTTCACTATGCTGGTATTAAATCGGAAGAATACAATACTCTTTATAATTACGACGAACTACAATATTGAATTTCTTTTTTCCCATCCATTCACATTATTTGCTTTTAATAAAACCACTGTCCATACCATCATATTTAAAATTTCGCAAAACATCATCCAGTATATTTCAGACATGATAACTATTAAAATAATTGAAATTTTGCAATGTTTATTTGTGAACATACTTCTAAATTTTGCACTTCATAAT
>JAPMOQ010041062.1:303460-342965 GCA_026543055.1 Argiope trifasciata | reverse complement strand
ATAATAGTTAGCATTTAATATTTGAAGCAAAGAGGTATAAGGGAATTTGAAAGAGAAACCACGAGAAAGAAAATTGTCACTAAAAGCAAATCATCAAGACGTGATCATTTAATGTCAAAATATTAGGAAAACTCTTAATTTTTTCTTTCTATAAAAAATAAGTTCCATTAATCTTATTCATGCTTTATATTATTATCAGAAAAGATAATATAAATTTCAAATTAATTTGAATTTCCATACATTCTTATCTGAATAATATGTTATTAATGAAAAGAAATTTCTAAGAAAACAGATAAAAGACTTTTGACTTAGATCGTCTTCAATCTATTTACTTTTCTTTTATCATTTCTCAGAAATATATATGCACTACTGTCATTATAAACAGAGGAATTTAATGGAGAGTACGATACCACATTCCTTCTTTCCAAAAATAATTAGAATAAGGAAGAGCAGAGATACACTACATAATATTCTTCCACTCCGAGATTGAAGAATTCTTGAGGAAAGAGTGAACATGTTTGCTCAAATCTCAGCCTCCAAGAGCAATTAGCGCTGTTTGTCCAGTCTAAATTAAAAACCCAAAATTCGTTTTTTTTTCTTTGGTTTTTTTTCAGTCTTCCATTTCACTTCTTGGAATGATACCTCCAACTCGCTTCAGGCAAACTTTTCAAAAGCTGTCCGTAAAAGTCAAGAGGAAGAGAGATGCACAGAAAAAATTAATTTAACTCTTCAAGTCTGTAAAAGAAAACTCTGCGGGAGTTCTCAATTTAATTTCATCCGCTCTTTTCTTCACTGTTTGTCCTACCATGATATTAAACCTCTGGTTTTTAATAAAAGGTTTCCTGGATATCGTATTTAAAAAGCTTGGACAAAAAAAAATCTATGAATACAGTGTGCTTTGTATACTCTGAATAATTATTATTACGTTGTTTGAAATCTTTTTTGTATCCAATTATGGCTACATATTTCGTTACAAAAATATTCTATAAGAAAATATTATGTTTGGTGATTTGCATTATTCCATTTTCCATTAAGGGATAAAAAATTGTCGTCCTCATCTATTAAATACATATAATACTTTATGTTGAAAAAGGAATATGTTTCTTCCTAGTACTTGCCTGCATTATAATATGTAAAAGAATACATTATTATTTATTGACTAATTATCCCTTAGAATTTCTTTAATACATTAAAATAGATTAATTCAAAATTCCTTATACTGACAAATTATGTTAAAATCTCAAAAGCTGTGAAAATAATGAAAAATATTAGGATCGCTTTCGAAATGATAAAGAAGTACTTCTTTTCATCGAAAAATAAAAATAAAATTAAGAGTTTTATTAAGAACAGAATAAATTACATATAAAGTATAAAAATAATTGTTTTTGAAAAATAATTTCAAAAATGAATATTTATGATTAAAAAGTGCAAATATTTTGTTTTTCCATAGTTAAGACGTTTAAAAGTTATTCATTTCTAAAATAAGGGCTTTCATATTTATCAACAGACGTTTATTAAAATTTGATTCTAACCTATAAAAACTTGCAATTCTCATTTTAAGCCTAATTGCTATCAATTTTACTGATTTAAAATACATATATACATATAAAGAGAAAGAAATAAAATCTATTTATTTTTTCTTCAATCATTTGGATTCGGAAAAAATAAAAAGGTCAAATGTGAACTTTTGGGAAATTATGGAAGATTGAGAAAATCCCTAAAATCTCACCCATTTTAGTATTTTTGTTTTGAAAATTAAATTTTTTTTTCGAGCTGATTGCCATCTATTTGTTCATTCGAGAAATGCAATTAGAAATATAAAGAGTAAAAGGAACTGAAATCAGGATTACTTTGTGTTTTGTTGATGTTGTACGAGCAATTCAGCTTTTTTCGGAAATATATTTTAGAGCGAAGTAGGTAAAACATTTCTCATTAACATTCTCATACTTTTAATTCATTTTTTAAATGTCATTAGAATTTATAGTTAGTTTCGGAGAATGATAGTTTGTGAATTGCCTCTGAAAATGCACATATTAATTGCACATTCAGCAGTCCTAACACCTTAAAAATAAAGAAAATAAATTATACTTTTCAGCCATTCATAAGCCTTTGTGTTTAACAAATAGCAGTTACATTTCGTATAGAACAAAAAATAAAAACTGTTTCATCATCATGGTCTTTAAGTATGTGTATGAAGACGGATAAGAGTTCAAAACTTATTTGTCTACAGTTTTTTGGCAAAAACTAGAAATCACAAACCTCAGCAAAATTTGATAAAAATCCACAATTTTGTTCTGCAAATCACAGAAAGGTACCAAATAAATTTTTCGAAATAACTTTCTCTCGTGTAAATGTACATACAAGCACAAAGAACATAAAATTAAAACATATTATAATTACGAAGTTTTATTCTGTAGATTTTATTCGCCTTATTTTATTTCCTACTCGATTGTTTATAATTATCAGTTGTTTTGTAAATATAGCAACAAATACAAGTAAATTAGTTTAGTTTAATTATATCATAGAAAGCAACACTGATAAAGTTTTCACGTCACATCAAACTCTTGTCGAAATGTATATATACAGGGTGTTTCAAGGTGTGCAGAGACTAGTATTAACAGATTCGGATAGAACACGTCAATACGAATATTTTAATGCATATCATGTGGGGTCCCCAAGTATATCTCCATAGTCTAAGTAGCTTCGGAAGCTTTTGCTATAAAAACTTCAAGAAATGGAGAAAAAACCCACACCCATAAAAAAAGAAAGCACAAGTGTTAATTTAGAACATTCAATACAACAGTTTTTTGAAATGTTGGCCGTTAGAACATTTGGCATGGTGAAGTATGGAATCAAAATTCGCATTTTTTTTGTAAAACGTGTGTTCTAATTTCCTTGACCTCGGGTTCGATTGTACCTCTCATGTCGTCCAATGCTGAAGTATATGTGAGATACACTGAGTCTTTCAAACGTCCCCTTAACAAGTCTCATCTATTAAGATCCAGGTTTTAAGGTGGCCACTCCAAGTTTTGTCTGTTTTAGTAATGGAATCCAACCTGATCATTCTATCATGAAAATGTTCCGATAAGAGAATGAAGTTTCACAGAGTACTGTGAAATCTAGCACCATCTTGCATTAACTTATACTTGTTTATCTTTCGTATGTAATTTTTACTGTCGTACCGCAGTTTATATTGTTGTGAGAATAATCACTTCTCTAAGCTTCCGAGATGTGCAATTGTTGCATGTAATTATCATAATTTGGTATATAAACTGTTTGATTAGTAATTAATATTCCTTGTGTAATTAGACCAAGACGCTATATTCGTAACATATGCTGTAACATGCAGGGTTCTACAATGTTACATCCTGCATCAAAATAATCGCTTTGAAATATTCTATACGAATGTTTAAATATTAGATGCTACATACATTGTGGGAAACGGTGTATATAGATAAATAGATATTAAAAGTAAAATAAAATAATACTGAGAATCCGATATTTTTATGGAATTTTCGAACTAGCTATCCAAGCCAAATAACTATAAGATATCATTTAATCTTATGTCACATTCGAAAATCCATGTTTCATATTGGTAGGAAAAAATGTCCCTTTTTAACCGAATGTACACAAACATAGCGATTAGTTTCTTCAAGCTTTAGTTATTAAGTTAAATATCGCCTTCCAGATATTTTTCTTCTTATGTATCTCCATTCTGCTTCACATCACTAGATTTCCCGTAAGAGTTATAAAAATATCTGAAAGAGATCCTGATAGCATACACACATACACAAAAGAACAGAAATTCGCAAATCACTAGTTAAATAATTAATGACCTGTGACTAAGCATTACTATGGATTTTTTTTTTTTACTTTACTTTCATCCATTCTTTCGTCGGTCGACCAATTCATCAGGAAAACGATAAGAAAAGGCAATTAAATATTCGCATTGAGAGAAGCGTAGCTTTTGGATTTTCTGGGGTAAGGGGAGGGTTAGATGATAATGGTTTTATTCCTTTCCGGAAGAATTAATTATTGAAAAGAGGAGCATTCCGCCGAAGCAACCGTGTGGCGATAAATAATTCGAAAATATTAATTTGCTGCCATTTTTTTTTCTGCACGAGTTCCCTGTGGTTGTTATTCTTAGTTCAATTTTCGACCGCTGTTCCATGGGTGATTAAAATGCTTTAAACGAATGTTAATTTGACTTGCTATTACCACTGTCGGCGCGTATCGCTTTGGCTTTATTACTTCTTGATAACGGTTTTGGCAGATAAGCGAGTTAATCTAAAGCTCTTTTTCTTTGTTTTCGAGTAATGGAACACGGTATTATTCTTTGTTTCGATTTCGTTTCTCAATTATGTGAAAGAAGCGATACAATAATGCTGTTTTTGATACTTTTTAATTCAAGCAACTGTGCCACGATATGCACTCCCCATCTTGTTAATAGAAAAAAGACTCTTTGCATCGATAATGGATGTCTGCGGATCCGTTTCCGGGAATTCTGATAAGCAATTAACGATAATTGTTAATATGTAGAAGCATATTTTGCGTTTTTCTCACATGTTTTTCTTTGATTGGTTCACTTGTAATAACTTACCTTAAATTCCTTTTTTTAATACAATACAAGATAAGAATCCAATTAACTTCGTCTCGCCTCCACATTGCAGAAGAATAAAAGCTACATAGGATGATATCATCTGTGGCAAAGCTTTTTATCTTGCGATCTTTCTCAAAATTTTTCTCATTTTAATGAATGATTAACGTGTTAAAATGTTTTTTTTTCTTTCTTGGACTGGAAGTGAAATTCAAAATAATATAGTACAGTAGTTTTAAAAAGTAAGTATTGAAGTGAAATTGTCAAAATTGAAATATATAAACCATAATGAATTTCATACTATTGCATTACTTTTTTTAGAGCTGCATTGTGTTCGGCTATTTATGTTAAATATTGGATGTGATGTTTTTTACAAATTATATGTACGGCAACAACAAAAAATTAATTTATAAATGTTAAGTTTAAGTCAAACATATGGAAATAAGTTGATTTATGGTAACGCATCGATAAATATCGATAAATAAAAATTCAAAAAGAAATAATTTCTGATTGTGCTTTAACAGAAAATTAAGACAAAAATGATTAATATGATAAGGTACAAAATATAGACTCAATTGAATACAAAATTAGAATAGAGAAGCATATTTACTGCATAAAGAACATCATAAATCATAAGCAATGACAAATATGACACAACGTAAGTAACAAAAGTTTGGGATACTAAAAATAGGTTTGGAGTTATATATTTGTGATTTATTGTTGGTTAAGATACGGTGTTGTTTTGCATTTAAAAGTGCACCAATTAAAATTATGTTCATAGACATTAATCTTTTACTTAATTTCCTGTCTAAAACAATCGCAGTATAAATGATAGTAGGTGACTACTCCACTCACAATGAAAGGCATTTTCATCTTTTAAAATTTTCGTTCTAACATATGAAATGTACTGTGCAATTCAACTTTATAATATTAGATAAGGAAATGTATAAAAACCAATTTAATATGCTATCGAAGTAGTCTTTGATATACTTCTATAGAAATGAGCCTCATAAATGACAGATATTGCTGAATAAATGAGTTCTGAGTATATGGTTTTGTTTAAGTGGATTTTCAATTCCAGTCATGCATTTATAATGGCGTTTTAATTTTTTATTGAGGCAAGAAATAAATTTATTAAAAAATTCCCAACCAAGAATTTTTATATTTTTAAATTTTTTAATTGGAAGATTTTGACGCAAATACAAATTCTATCAAACGGTTTTCAATTCGCATCGCATTAGCACGACTATTTCTGTCAGATAGATTTCGAGGCTTTCTTGGGTCTCGAAATACGAGAAACATTCATCCGAAAAATTACCAATGTTTAACACCGCATATACAAATTCAATATTTAATTACTAATCAAATTCTAAAACTAATTATTAATTTTAGAGAATATATTATGCTTTGTTATAAATTCGGTACCTATCTGCCTGAATTTTAAAATTTTGACATATCAGATAAATGCCATGATACAGTCAAAACAGATTATAATCAAAAACACATATATGAAAAGGATTTTAAAACTTCGACGTATAAGACAAAACGGCATACAACAATCAAAACGTATTGCAAAATTCCGTCCATAAGAATAGGAAATAAAGCAAGTTAAATAAAAGTTTATAAATTCCAAAATTAGGTTCGCATACGTGAATACAGAAGCAAAATACTTTTTAAAAAAATGTGTAAGATACCTAAATGTTCATTTAAAATGCACAAAAAAAGTAAATCAAATGGGATGAAATGTTGCATAATTTTATGATATCAAATAAATATTAAAATGAGAATTTTGGAAAAGGAATTTTATTTTCATTAATACAATATATATGTGATATATAAGATATTCAATTAAAATTAAGCTAAAATGCAATCATATAAGGAAAATTAAAAATCAAACTAAAATGGAAACGTATATTGTTTTTTTAAAAAAAAACCTATGTAAGAACATATTCCAAAATAATAATTTCAAAATATATCTGAATAAGCGCATAAATAGATTCAATTAAAAATTGGACAATAATATACAGGGTATCACAAATTAAAGTTACCCTATTCAGAACAACATACCACCGTAGCGATTCATCCGAAAATTCTGAAATTTTGAGTACGTCTTAATGAAGGGATGGAAAAGAGAGAGGATCCTCAGAGCTGAAAAATATTGTTCCAAATCGCGCCACTAGCGAGCGTATTCATGTAAAGCGGGTCTGTCCTAGGCGATAGATCTCAAAACGTCGCCAATAATCCAATGCACAGCTCTAGTGCGACGCTTATTCAACCAACCAACTAACTAAACATTTAAAACTATAGCATATGAAAATGTTGCAACGTCACTTAACAGATAGCCAGTATAAAGGGGAATACATTCTTTGAAAACTTCACGCGAGTGTGTCCGCAACTCAAAACGACTTTAAGTTTGAAATCTTGCACTTTATTAGTCAAATATTGTTGCTGTTTTATTGAAACCACGATTCAGCACCAGCAGTCTTAAGGAAATTTCGGACTTTGAAGGATCTTCGAACAGGTCCAATGACGTCTCAAGGATTAAAGAAAATGATTACGAAATTTGAAGAAACAGGATAGTTGGGTGTTCTTCCTGGAAGAGGAAGGAAATCAGTTCCTTCAGAAGTCGTTGGGGAGGTTGCACTTCAAGTGGAAGAGAACAAAATATCAAACTTCATGGCTAGCAGTAGTGCTCACCAGGTCGCAGCAGTGTTGGATATGCCACTTTCCACTGTGCATAGGATCCTCAGGAATATCTTACGATATTATCTATACAAAATCTCACTTGTTCATCAGCTGCATCCACAAGATTTTGACGCACGATTAACGTTCTTATTGCAATTTCTTGCTCGATGTCAGGTCGATTATGAATGGCCTTGGAACACTTTGTGGTCTGATGTAGCTCCTCTTTATTTAGACGTCTCGGTGAATATGCATAACTGCTGAATTTGAGCTACGGAACATTCCCGCTGTACCTTAGATGTTCCTTTACATTCATCGAAAGTTACGGCATGGTGTGGATTTAATGCTTCTTTTATTCTAGAGCCTTACTTCTTCGAGGAACAAACTTCATCAGGTGCAGTGACAAGCACTATCATGAAAGAGCTATATGTATCGTTGTTGGAGAATGCAGTTGTTCCGGCTCTACAATCACGCCAATGTCTTGACCGAAAGCTTTTTATGCAAGATGTCGCGACTCCACACACAGTAAATTGTGTAAAATATATTCTAAAAACACATTTTACAGAAGAAAGAGTAATAAGCCGCCACTTCAATAATGCTTGGCCCGCCCGATCCCCAAACCTTAATCCATGCAATTTTTGGCTCTGGGGATATTTGAAAGATCTGGTTGGCCGTGATAACCCGAGAACGTTGCCTGATCTTTAAGCCAGTATTTGCCGCCAAGTGTTCAATATCTCAATGCAGCTCAACTGTTGAACATGACATTTTCAGATTTCAGAGGGTAGCTTTCAATGGTGGCCATCATATCGAACATGATTGGATTAATTCCAAGTTAATATGTAATTCTTATAATAAAATAGTTGATAATACGCCCTCTAGTGGCAACAGTTAGAGCTAATGTTTTAAACAAAATGTTTTTCCCATCCCTTTATTAAGGTGTACCCAAAATTTCAGAATTTTGGGATGAATAGTTACGGCGGTATATAACCCTGAATAGGGTAACTTTAATTTGGGACATCCTGTATTATCAATAAAAAATTAAATTAAAATTCAATCATATATTGTCAATGTAAAACCAAATTAAAATGCAATCATATATTATCAGTTAAAAATAAATTTAAAATACAAACATATATTGTCAATAAATAAATCAAACCAAAATGGAATCATATATTGCCAAGAAATATAATATATTATATATAAAAAGAATTTATATAAAGATATATTTCGCATCAATAATTTTGAAGTATATCATATATTGCTCAAGAGGGAAAATATTGAGGCAAATTTGCTGTTACATTAATTCTTCGCTGACTCTATTCATTTCCGCTTCTAATAAAATTCAGTACTTTTGAAAAATATTTTTTCATCGTGGAAAAACGAAATAAAAAATACCTAAGAGGGCCGCAAAAAATTAGAATTCACTTAATAAGGAAATAAATTGAATTTTTAAGCAAATATTCCATGACACATTTTACTCAACTGCTAAACGAGGGGTAAAAAAAATTACAACCCGAAAACCATCAGCGCTGGCTCTAAGAAGTCATTACTCTTTTCCGCAACTGAGTCAGCAAGTGGGACATTTTTGCCTCCTGAAATGCAGATTCTGCGGAAAGTTTGCCTTCGCCCCAAACTTTGTTTGCTTTTCATAATTGCTGCGTTCTTTCTCCTGCTCCTTTTACTTATAATTTTGGAAGGGGATTACAATTTTTTTTGCCTGCAACCACGATGAAATAGAGAATTAAAAACTTATAAATTTATGCTTGGTAATTGTATTGCAAAATGTTTCCCTCCTGTGAACGAAAGACAAATTAGATGGGGAAAAATAACAAATTGCTTACGTTAGAATTTGGAAACCAATTTTTTGTATAAAATAAGGTGTGTTAAATTTTATATTTGTTAAAATATTGTATACCGTTGATGAAGTGGTGACGTGTAAATAGACCGATCAGCCTCCTATTCTGGTAAAAACGTAAATTTAGTTTAAAAAGGAAGATATGTGTGTAATTAATTTAACGTTTTTTTAATTCAAATATATTTTAGTTACAACAAAACACGATTTAATTTTGTCCAAAGAGAAATTTCTAGTTTTTAAAAAGATTAAACGGTTAGAAAGTTTTTAAATTTACAAAGATTTATATGATTGATGCGATTTTTTCTCTCACTGTTGATATTTGCTTTGTCTTGAAAATACAATTAAATAGTAGAATTTTGATGAAATAATTTGGTTGCATCATATGCAAACGAAGAAATCTTGTGTATTTGAATGAATTGTATCTAGATTATTTTCCTGATTAATTTTGAGATTTATTACTTTCTTTAGCCTTGTTCGAGTGGAGTGATAAGTTTTCTGTTCAAGATTGAAGACTGTTTCCTTTAAAAGACTGAATTTTTCAAAATATTCCCACTTTGGAATTTGATAAGATTGAAAAGCATGAATTCAATGAAATCAATATAATAGATATGACTTGGTAGTAAAATATTAAAAACTTTATGTCATACAAAAGAAAACAAAAATTTATACTTTGAAATTACTTTCCATATCATGAAATTATTTCATATTAAAAAACTCAACTAATCACTAAAATTATCCCATTGAGAGTTTTGTTAAAACAATGAAATTTGTTTGAATTTCATCATAACAAGAAAATGTTACAGAAGATATATGAAAATAATTTTAAAGAAAATTAATAAAATTGGAAGCAAACGGTAAAGAAATAAAATTAATAACTAAACATAGAATTTTTTTTAGCTTTGAATAGTATAAAAACCATAAGTCTGAGATGCATAATACAAAATATTACTGAAACTACAAAAACCATATTTTATTTTTGAGTAATTTCATTTTTATTTAAATTTTCGAATATAAAATATTGACATCGTCTTCCCTTGGTCGCGAACAGCTCATACCGAATTGCGCTAAAAATGAACAAAAACTAGGGATTTCTATAAAAAAATATACAATTCATTTATATATATAGAGATCTATTTATATTTTTTCGTACACAAAGTACAGAAGAAAAAAAATCCAGCTTTAAATTTTGACGGATCTTCATCCTTTTAACTTCGATGAACCATGAAACAAAAACAATTCTTCACAAAATGTATTCAAAGGAAATAACCCGCTGACTGCGTATAGGTAAATATTTGTATTTACATAATTTAAAAAGACTAGATAGATAAAATTTTGTATGGAGGTTTATTATCCAAAATATAAATTCATATAAAAATTGGAATTAAGAAGGAAAAAGCGTGCATTAATTATCAGCATCAATCCACACAAGTAAAAGTGTTTTTTCTAAATTGTATCAATATAGGCAAATGAAATTTTGCTCACAGTTGCCAGCATCTAAAATGTAGATTCATATGAAATGTTCACCTAAATCTATCAAAAAATTGACCATCCAATGGTATATACTTTTGTATGCACGTACGCTCATTAAGATTACATGCATACAAAAAATAATGTCAAATGTCAAATAATTTAAATAAATAAATTTTTATTTATTTTGTTGTGAATAAATTAACAATTATTTTCCACTTTTATCGAGCAAGTTAAAGTTCCAAACTGCATGTTTAATTTCCTGATATTTTATATTAACTGTATGCCAGAAATAATCGCCAAAACACTGGCAAAGATCATATGTTGAATTCAACAAAAATGTTAAATTCATACCAAATATCTACATTTCACTATAACTGATTGTCACAATTTTATGCAACAAGAGGGGGATAACACATTTATAAGTAGTAAATAAGAATGTCTTGTCACTAATATGAAATGCAAGCAATAATTACTCAATATTGAGCATTATTTATTATATCCAATCTTCAGTTTAAAGAATTGGGCATTAATTAACAGTAGTTTAACAAAAACGATGGCCTTTTGTGCAATTGCATAAAGGATAAACTATAAAAATATCATATGGAGTATCCTTCCAGAGATCTACATGGGATTTCATTCCCAGATTATAAAAGTAAAAACGTTAGATGGTGAACGTGGTTATTACTTGGTTTTTCAGTTCCTGATAAAAGCAAAACTTGCTATAAAATTTAAAAAATAAATATAGAAAATTAGCAATATAATAATTTTTATAAAACTTTTGTAAAATAAATAGCCAGGATTAAATTTTTCATGGTTCAAAATTTATCGTAAAAATGAGACACATTCATTATATGGTTTGCTCTTATACATACTTTGTGGATCATAGATTCTTTTTATCAAAACTCTGAAAAACGTCTGAGAAAACCCATTAAATTTTCCACCTGTTCTAAAAATATTCGTGGTTAGAGAAAATTGCAAGAACCTCAGAAAACACATTCTGTGAAATTCACTCTAATTATAAAAAATATCATTAGCCTGACTCGTCTGTTTAATACGATCTCTTTTTTTAATGCAGAACTTGTAAAAAGAACTAATGAGAGATCTGCTTTTGTTTACTTTTCCCTAAGTAAAGAACGAATTCATTATTTTTTCGCCACTCGGGCCAATAAAGCACGCGTTATTTGTTTAGACTCCCTCCATTTTAAGAAGAAAAGGAGCAGGAGAAAAAACGAAATAAAATTTTCAAACCCATTGAAGAAAACTAGCTTTAACGTTTCACTCCAAGAGCTGTGAGAGTATTTTTTTTTTCGTTTGTTCCAGACTACCACAAATTCCATGCCAGGCATCTTATTAATTAAGGCATAGAAATTAAGAGCTTTCCCGCTCATTAGTAAGCTAGTTACTAACTGGGTATGCGCTTGACAGATTTGAAACATTCTTTATTATTATGCGTTTTTCTTTTTGATACTCCAAATTGCGAATTGCTAAAATTTGTTATTCATATACATGAATGCTAGGGAAATCAATAAGTAGTGCACATAAGTTTTAACACTTGAATAAAATAGCAGTATCCCCAAAACTTTCTTACTTACTAACAAACTTTTCACACCACATAATTTTGACGTACAATAGTTTCAAAGTATTAAATTTTGCAACAAAATTTTGGAGATTAGTTATCATTATTTTTTGTTTTTCATAATTATTGTAAGTCTTTATGCTGTTTGAAACCATCATGCGACTGAAGAATTTGTCCGAGTCTTTGGACAAATGCTACAATATAAAGAGCAGTTAGATAAAAAAAAAATTAATTATTAATACTGCTATTCAAATTTCATATTGCAATTTATCGCATTTTTTCATATTCTAACCAAAATTATGTGCATTACTTCATATTTCCTTATATATTTAGTAAAATCAAGACATTTTCGAACTTTCGTATTACGATTAAGCAATTTGGAGCCATGTTTGTGTCTCCCTAAGTCAAATCTAATGAATTTAAATGATATAATTATTTATTGTGAGAGGGAAAAAAGCATTGATCGAAAATAAGACTAAAATATGAAAACTAATTTCGGTAAAACAGCAATTATTTTCCGCCTACCTTCCTTTACTTTTTTATTCACATAGACATACAGATATTGTTTTTGCCGAAAATTGCCAAACCGGATTATTGTAAGCTTAAAAAATAAGCAATTCAGCCATTTCTAAGAGAGTTGCTATTGAGAGCAGTTCTTACTTTAATATTTAATGAAGGGATACCAGATTAAAATATTAGTAATGTGCATTTCTTGAAAATTACTCTAAAAAAATTTATTTCTTTTTAAGAAATGTTGCCTTCTATTGCTTACGTTTTAATTAATGGCAACAATTTCACAAGAAGTTTTTGTATTACGAAATTATTTATTCATTTTCAAATACACCTAAATCATAGATTAAAATGATTTTTAAATCAAAATAAATGAAGTTATTCAGTTTCTCTAAACATTTTATACATATTTTTTCTTATGTATTTTCGCTAATATTCAGAATAAGCGAAATGCTTTTCTCATAATGATAAATGTTATCTTTTAACGAGTGGGAGACATTGAAAATATTACCAACTCAAATCATCCCCCATTTTTAATACATTCTAAATATTTGAGCCGATGAGTTTGTTATTAAAAAGAAAATATCGTTTATATCTTTTTGCCCTCTTTTAGAAAGATAATTTGAAAAATAATTCTTACCTGTCGCTCGACAGTTTATTTTAATGTTAAATGAAAGAATGTGTTATTTTTTCAATAAAAACGTGTAATTCAACTGAAATTTTAGTACTAAAGGACCGTCAATAAAGGAATAAGTTGTTTTAGAAGCCATGTGAGTTATCAAAGATTTTTCCCAGTGAAAAATAAAAGAAATTTTTTTCAATCACAGACAAAAAACGCTGCTTTTGCTTAGTTAATCACCATAAGATTACAAAGTTGTGATCCTTTGAATTCTTATTTAATTTTCTAACTTAAAAGAATTCGAAATCCAACAGTTGAGCAGAAAGTTATTTTTAATGCTTGGGGATCTATTAATTCCTTTCATTCAAGAGGTTCTTGTTTTCTATTAAGAATTAAGATGCATTTCTTAATACGGAAAGCTACTTAGAATCAAAGATGATTCTAATTCTTTATTTATTTTTAAGAATATATTTAGATACCTGGTTCATTAATTAAGAAAAGGTAAAAAATTTATTAAATTTTGTTTGGTATTGGTTTTTGTGATCTGTTACGCTGAATGTCTTAGATTGATTTTAAATGATACTGTTTTTTTTTTAATTCCCCTAAAAAGAAAGTAAGCATTTTAGAGATGTCATCTGTATTCATTCCGCTTTTTACTAGAAGTCAGTTGAGTGGACAAACCTACTAAGAGGATAAAACGTTTGTTTGTTTTGCTGCTTTGGAATCAGAACAATTTAGTTGAAAACACATCAATGAAATCTTCAACGATCATTTTAGACAAAATCCATAATTCGACTGAAGGAAGATTTGTCTGTTACAGTAGTGACTTTCTGTTGCGAGTGAATACCGTGAATTCTCTATAATGCATACGGTGAATTCTGTACACTAAAACTGTGAATTCTGTGCAGTGATGAACACTGTTCCAGTTGAATTGTAAGTTCTGAAATAAAAATTCCTTTTAGCACTTTGGGTTTAAGTTTGAATATTCAAGACATTTTATAAGAAACTACAATCTATAATAAATATAAACATCAGAAATGTTCTACACAGAACTTTCTTGTAGTAGACACTCCATTACGATAAAATCCATCTATTTTCGCAAAAAACTAATTGTATCACGTAAAGAATTTCATCAGTTCATGCCTTTGCATTTCAGAGTTATTGCATACATGCGAAAGTATGGTCGGAAGACAAAGAGAAATCCTTCGACGGATTTAGCACAGAATTTGTAAATAATCTATATTTTAGTTTCTAAACTTGTGTCCTATTTTTTTTTGTCTATTAATGCTTTGTTATCATATCGTACCCAAATATCCAGACAGACGGATTTCATCAGAATGGATTTGATTCAAAATTTGATTGAAAACTAGAAATATAATGAAAAATCAACTTATCGAATTTCATCTATTTCGCTTAAAGTGCCTTTGAGTTATATTCACTAACAGATGGACTTACGCGCAGATAATTATAATTTCAGGAACATGTATTTCGGCCCCAGGAAGATTCGAAACGTGAATATTCGTCAAAATCTCCATTCGAATTTCTGACGATTCTAATGCTTTTGTTTTGAATACGAGAAAGTAAAAATATCTTTTTATATATTCTGTTTTCATCTACAATTGGTTTAAGCCAGTGATTCTCAACCTGTGGGGCGCGCCCCCCTAGGGGGCTTGAGCGCATTAATGGGGGGGGGGGCGCGAGCATATCCAAGAGAAAATGTTATTTAAAAAAATTATTAAGTGACTGAAAGGAAAGAACACGCATTCACATACAAAACAAAATACATTTCAACATATTTAATAATTAACTTATTAAATTAAAACAACTTACTAAATTAAAAACAAATTTAATAATTATTAGTCACTTCCTTGGGCCTGTCTTGTAGAGCAAAGTTTTTCGAAGGAGGGTTTAATATTAGAAATACACACTCTCAGTTCTTTTTCTATATTTAGCTGAGATCTATATTTTGTCCTCAAAGAAGCCGCCGCAGAAAATCCAGTATCACAAAGGTAAGATGTTGAAAATGGTTGTAGAATGCGAAATGCCCTTGTTTTTAGTGCAGAAAACCTCCACTCCTGCCCAAAATTCAAAGAGTGATTTATTACTAAATTTTCTTTTGGTTTCGCCGCTTGCCATGAAGTCTATGAAGGCTTCTTCCTCTTCAATTGAGAGTCCTTCGGGACTATTTTGAAACGGATTCCTAACCCACTTGCAACTTGATATCAGTTTGTCGTCAGCAAGAAGGTACTTTTTAAAATTCTTTGCTAGCATTGCTAAATGAATTTCAATGGTTACAAAAACAATATTTACATGTTGTTCTTCAACCTTGTAAGTTTTAATACAATCATTCAAATTTGCAAATATTGTTAAGTTTTCTTGCTTTAAATTTCTGCACCACAATTCAAATTCCTACAAAAAGCATTAACTTTATCACTCGTATCCAATATATGTGTATTTGCTCCTTGCAGTTGAAGATTCAAGTTATTTAATTTCTCGAATGTGTCGACCATGTAGCTCAATTTCATCACAAATAAACTATCGTGAACATTCTCAGCTTCCGGTCGGTTTTCCTCTTCTAGGAAAACGGCGATTTCTTCTCTTAATTCATACAGACGTTGCAAAAATTTCCCTCGTGATAAACATCTTGCTTCGCAATTAAATAGTAACGCTGAATGTACTGCACCCATGTCTTTACAAAGTGCGGAAAAGATTCTTGATTTCAGGGGTCTCATTTTTATATAATTTACTACGGTTACAATCGTAGTTAACACAATATTCAAACCAGGACTCATTTCTTTGGAAGCCAAAACTTCTCTGTGGATCATGCAATGTGTCCAGACGCATAGTGGCGATTTTTGTTTCACAAGTGCTTGAATACTTTGGAATCTTCCGGACATAGAACGAGCACCATCGGTGCATATTCCGACGCAATTTTTCAATTCTATGTTTGCCTCTTTCATAAAATCATTTAAGATAGCAAATAATGCGAGTGCTGTTGCTTTGAGCTCTATTGGTTTGCAGAAAAGTAATTCTTCTACTACTGACAAATCATCACAAAATCTAACATAGGCAATGAAATGAGCATCCTTATTACTATCTGTTGCCGCATCGAGTTGTATTGAAAACAATTTGTCATGTAATCTCGACAAAAGCTGACATTCTACATCTTCAGCTATATCAGCAATTAGAATTGCAACAGTATCATTTGAAAGAAGTATAGACTGCAATTGGTTTGCAAAATTATCTTCAAACATAATTTCTACAATCTCAATTGCGGCTGGCAAAATAAGTTCTACACGAATGGTGTGAGGCTTTTTACATCTGGCTATTTTACATGAAACTTTGTAAGAGGCAATTAAAGCTTTTTCATTCACAGACAAAGTTTTTTTAAACAATGATTTTTGCTTTTCATATGATTTTGATTTTAATTCGAAGAATTCTCTGGGTTTGTTTACGTACTCACTATGAAGCATTTCCAAATGTCGTTTAAGTTTATTAGGTTTCATGCTGTCTGCCGCCAGCAGTTTTTAGCAAATGATACACAGAGGCCTTTCTTCTTCATTTACTTCAGTACTAGTGAATCCAAAATTTAAGTATTCTCGAGAATATTTTCTTGATTTTATTTTCCGATCCACGCTCGTCTGTGTACTTGTTGATGCTTGTCTATCGTCTAATGCACGCTTACGCCCGTTTAAAAAATTTTCCATGATTCTGCATAAGTCTGCTGCCGTGAATATTTAAAACTGTGAATTTTAATTACACGAAAATATAAATAACATACACATTCAGAATAGATTCAATAGCGATAGAAGAAGGATCGACTCGAATGAGATTGTCTGGAATTAAAATTGGCGTCATAGAACTTTCTCCTTACTCACACGGTCCGAATTGAACTTCTAAGCTGACCAGACAAATCGAAACTTCTCGCGAAACCGTGAGAATTCACGACATGGCGGGACGCAAGAGCAATAAAAAGGCATAGGATTCTTGTTTTCTCAATGCTGAGGATCGGTTTTGCAAAATGTCAATAAATTTCCGTATTCTTGGTAATTTGTAAAGTTTAAAATTAAGGTTGTAGTGTAGGTTTAGCTCCAAAATACTCAAAATACATTATTATTGTATATATTTTATTGTATGCGGTGGGGAGGAGGGGGGCGCGATGAAAATTATGATTGAAAATTGGACCGTGAATACTAAAAGGTTGAGAAACACTGGTTTAAGCTGATTTTAAAAATACAAAGTTAAGCCTTAAAAAATGAAATATTCAAATTTAATTATAATGACTGGTCAAAATAAAGCAAGGACCATTGAAATTTTAAATATATTTGCTTAACAAACTGCAACAATTGTAAATTTCAGTATAATTAGTTTAACAATGAATTTATAAATTTCTAAATATCTGCTTTAAACTAAGATTCATACATACATCATTATATTTGGATAAATTTTATTCTTTTTTAGCATGAAAAAATAAATTTAATCAGTTATCTCATTGTTTTAATTTCTTTATTGCTTTTCAGTTTCAATTCATTTCGAGGTTCCATTTAATTTCTGTTAATGAAATAAAAATCGATATTTTCCAGTAATGCATTTACTATAAATTCCTATAAATTATTTCCTAGCACAACTTAAAATTTTAATTTAATTTTCTATCTTTACTTAATTTTTTTTCAATAGACTTTTGAAAAGTAATTTCCCAGTCGATTTCCCAAAGCAGCTCTTTTAATATATTTCTTTCATGGTTTATTTTATTAAATTATTTCCTAGACTAGTTCAAAATTGGAATTGTTTCTCTACTTTCCTGTTTCCCTCATATTTTCGATATTTCTTCTGATTATTATTAGAAGAATTATGACCAGTAATTTTATTGTCCATTTTTAAACAAAAATTTAGATTCTTCTAAATAATTTATTCGCAAATTTATCCCCTTGTTTAATTTTAAAATTCCCGTTATGCATTTCAAAAAAACAAAACAAAACAAAAAACACCCATGCTACTCACAGAAAAAATTAAAACAATTTTCCTTTCATTTGGCGGTGCATGTTTGGTCTTTAATAAATATTTGCTTTATCCGCTAGTTCCAGTGGACTCAAATCATTTGTGTCGATATCGGCCAAGTAGGGTGTGCGTGGGTGTGGACCTTGGGGGTCGAGGAGAT
Organism: Argiope trifasciata; assembly: GCA_026543055.1. Classification (NCBI taxonomy): domain Eukaryota; kingdom Metazoa; phylum Arthropoda; class Arachnida; order Araneae; family Araneidae; genus Argiope; species Argiope trifasciata. The sequence continues at coordinate 324,498 of JAPMOQ010041062.1, read as the reverse complement.
AAGAGTGGCGCCTGCAACCTCACATCCGTTCCATGTCAGAGGATTTCTCTCAACCAGTGGGCCGGAATGAGCAACGGCAATTCGCGCACCCTGGCCCATTGTTTTCTTTCTTCTATTTCCTATGGTAGACAGATCCGTTTCTTCGATTTACGCACCGTGATTCTTTTTTTAACTGCGACCGTACTTGTAGCATGTCTCCATTTATTTATACGATACTGTATCTTGTTTTTCATTCGGTAACATAGATTTAAGTAAAATGTTATTCCCATTGTTACCTTTGAAAACTTTTTTAAAAGACTATTTGTGTTTCAACAACGAAAGTGAAAAAGCCTAAAAATAAAAATAAAATGCTGTCAGTTGTTAAATGTATTCACTTTATTTATTTTTTTTGCTCCTTTTTCATTCCTGTATGTTTGTGATTTCAAAGTCAATAAGCCAACTCATATGAGGACATATGATGTAAAAAATATAAAATTTAATCCATAGACAATAAATTATATACTAGTTCCAGTTTCTTTTTTCAATTGCAGCCAAATTCTAGTACTCATTTTTTTATGAACTGCTTGATTTTGATTGCGATTCAGAAACATACAAAGGACAGTTCTATGAAAACAAAACAGATGGAGACAAAGTAAATGGCCTATGTTTACTTCAAAAGTACAACCATAACTATTAATCGCATTAACTATCAATAAATTTATCCCGCTATAAGACAAGATGATAAATATATTCTGGGAAAAAAGTTTACCATTGTCTACGGATTCATGATTATTCCAAAGTGGATCAGAAAAGTATTCGTCAGAACATTACTCCTGGACTATACTTTGTTACAGAGTTTCAATAAATTAGGTCGGGAATTTTATGAATATAGTGCCATATAATATACCTTTTTTCGAAACTTCAAAAATAAGGAAATGACAAGGAGAGATATCCGGATTGTATGGAGTATGTGTAAGGAGTTTACCAATAGCGTTTATTTTATTCAAACTTGCACACATGAGACATGTTTATTCATAATTCATAGCAGACATTCGGTGTAGAATTAACGACTTAGAAATAGGGAACTGACGATTAAGAAATGAAAATTTACTCGCCTCATTCCGAAGATTAATTTGAATCTTAAGCAAAGAAAACAGACTTCAAAGAATATTTTTACCATTTTAATGTGATGATTAAAGGTGAGCGAATTACGAATACAGAATGGACAACTAAATTGAATATAATAAAATCCACTGGAAACATGAATAAGAAAAATGGATAAGAAATAATAATAATAATCAAAACTAAAGTCATTTTTTGCTGCTTTTTACTTGGCGCCACTCCCGTCTAGCCGGTTGAGTCAACATTCGGGTATGAATTTTACACTCTTATACTTTTTGTGCAGGCAGAAAAGCAGATCGCAGCACGTTGTTCTTCCCGAGTCTTCACGGTGGTGTCAACACGCACACACCACTCTCAGACTTCATCTCAAGCACGTCTAACAGGCAAATGATCCACCAGTGAACATTTAATCTGTACCTTCCGAATGTCCAACAGAAGACACTTTTATTCTCGAACATTCCTAGGCTACCAAAATCTGTGATATACTAATTTTATTATCTGCTCCGTTTTCACTTGACTGCCTTTTACAGAAATAAGTAAAATGCTATTCCCATTGCTTTTTAATATAAATGTTCTGACAACGAAAGAGAGAAGGTTTAAAAATAAAAACAAATTAAAAAAGAGCTCTGCTTGTTGTTAAATATATTCACTTTATTTTTTTTTCTTTTCAATTTTTAAATGTTTGCTATATAAAAGTCAATTTATCACCAGGTATGAAAGTGTTTGATTCATGCGAATGGAGAAAATGTAAGATTAAACTCAAAAGGAATAAAATGTGTGTTTTACACAAAATGATATAAAATAATACGGAGTTATGTACATACGACACATAGAATTACATCACAAAAACCTATTTCAGTTCTCTGAGCATATTATTAAAATGCAGCATGTACACATGCAGCATGTACAATACATAATGAAATTGAATTTATAAATGTTCCAACAAAAGAAAAATGCTTTAATTAAAGTGAGAGAAAACACCCGTCGATAAATAAACGTCTTAATATTGTTGTTTTGACATAATAAAAAATTACTTTTATATGATAATTTATATTAGGGAGAGAATGTTTAGGAAATTGCAAAAGATAGTTTTCCAAAAATGTTCATTTATTTCAGTATGAAACAATTTAAGGATATTCCCTTCTTTGTAATTTATTATTTTAAGACTAAAAATTAATATATAATGAAGAAACTAATATATTTAATTATTTGAGATTTGGGAATTTAGGAATATGCTATGAAAAGAAATATTATTTCCACACCATTTTTTAAAAGGAAGAAATGATATTTCACCTCTAGACTGTTAAAGATTTATTTTAGTATAACAATAATATTTTGCAAAATTTTCCTGGATTATATCCAGAAAAATTTATTTATCACATTATTAAAGAAAAATTCTTCACAAATTTTCAAGTTATCTCCCTATATTTCTACTACCTAAAGAACTCTAGATATAATGAGAAATTATAGAAGTAGAGTTGAAATATTAGATAAATAAAAATTTTATTTCAATCATAACTTTAAATTTCAACCAGAAAGTCTAATTATCATTTTTTTTTATCTTAAATAAATTCTGATAAAATATATAACCATGTCTAATAATAATCAGATCAAATAACACACAGACCAAAATACAGCAAAAAGATATTTTGTGTTTTGAAATATGCTTTTAAATGCATCTAACAATTTCTTCTCATCATGTAAAACAAAAATTCTAGATATATTTTGAACTTTTAATAGTTATTACTAGGGATTCTTATGTATTGACTATTAAAACATTGGCTCACATGTATCCCTAGTAGAACGTAACTACAAACGCTAGTTAATATCAAATTTCATTTTGTCTTAGTTTTTTGATGTGAAGTAATGGTCCTCGATTTATTACATTATTTTTCATGTTTTAAAATCTGATATTGAGAATCAGACATTCTCTTGATGACGCGACGAGTATTTTGGAGATGGTGTGTCCACTAATATAATTTTATCACCTTATCATTAAGCTCAAAAATGCTAGGCTCATCATAAAATAGCACCAGACTGGTACATTAAGATTACTAACCTCTAAAATATATACAATGTCTTTTGAAATTTGATTTTTGTGCCTATGCATCACATGAAAATGAATTGACATTATTTCAAAATGTATCTAGAGCTTTACACATTTGAAATTTTTTAAAGATAGCAATAAAAATATATGCAACTGTGCAGCAAATAAGGAAAACTATATTTCAATTTCGGATGATTAAATAGTTTTTTAATTAATTCTTATAATAATTTTGATTTTTAAATAGATTTAAACTTCATAAAATGTAATTGCTCATCTTCCCATTATTCAGTTCAATTATTTATTTTCATATCAAAGTCCAGTCCTAAAACAATTTAAAGAATGCCCGAGGATCATGGGAATTCTTGAATATATTTCATATATGAGAAATATCGTTGAATTTATTAATCCTGAAGTAAGAAGAACATTATCCTCTATAGTTTGGTTTTCAAAATTAGAGGTAAATGAATAAAACCAGGGAAATATAAAACATAATATCATGTTGCAAATTGGTTTTTAATTATAATTTTTCTAAGTATTATTAGCATAAGTTGTGGATTAAAATTGTCCGAATTACAATAAGGCCAGATTATGTTTAATGAGAGCCTTTAGACGAAGCAAGACTAGCCCTTCGAATGTCAATTATTTCTATTATTGAATTTAATTTTAATCTCGATGTAAGTAGATTTAAGGAACAATATTTGACAAAATAAATTGTCGAAACATATAATATCATTAACTTGTCAATGAAACAGCAAATCTGACAAAGAAAAAAAAAGGCAACATAATCCAAATGCTAGAGAATAATATGGTTAATACTTTTTTATGTACAAAGCAACGCATTAAAGGCTAGAATTTTGCTAAAATGCCTTAAACGATAAGTAAGGCTATTAAGACAATATTTTGAAATTTGGACTAATGATACTTGATTTTGTTTGAGCAAGCTCCAATACACGTCCTTTGTAAATTAAATTTCCCTAAAAAATCCCAAATAATATCTATAAAAAAACCCAATACCCTTCCCCCCAGCTGTGGGTCACCTAAACAATTGCCAATTTGATATGCAACCATAGATTAATAATCGCTAAACAATTTTTATCATAAAGCAGGTTATGTAATTCTTTCTCCGTTAATTTATTAACTGCTTTCATAACGACGATATATAATACTAGAATAAATTTAGAAGGAATAGAAATATTTATGATCATCTATCGTTCACTTCATCTATAGTACTGTTATGATCATCTATTTATAATTGTAAATACAATGTAAAAATTATTCGTTAAATTTGAATTTCCGATTAAGTATAATATTCATGACGTCTGACTATACAATGATTTCAGGAAAAATAATACAGACGCAGTAATTATCTTGACATATAGTGAAATTAGCTTAGGGAATTCATTGAATTACATTGAACTTAAATAGTAGAGAATTTCCCTATGTATGCCCAGTTTATTTTATTTCCCATGTTAATTAAAGTCTCGATCCTTATTTAATTTCTGGATTTATTCATTTGGCAGAAAGTAACTGTAAATTATCTTTTCACAATATATTGTTTCAAAAATATTTAACGAAATTTAACAATATTCAATTGCTTACATTGCATATTATGAAAGGAGCAATTACTTGGGGGCAAAATATATTAATAATGTAGGAATGTTAATTAATGTAAATGGAACTTGTTCCCAAATACATTCTCTCTTCAGCATATTTAGCATTAATGTTTTAATGCGACGAGACAATTGGTATCGCTTTTTTCATACGTAATTTTTGCTCTTCGATTTTATTTCTTTTTCATGTTTTATATATAAGCGCAATAGATTAATATATAAAGCATTTTCGATACACTTTACAAACTATTTTTTCGATATATAATAACATGTTGCAATGCTAAAATCTCAAGCACACACATTGAATCAGAAAATGAAACTACAATACGATGTAATACAATTTGCAGGTATATTTTAGATGATGCCTGTTAACAATTTCTCAGGTTTTTGATATTAATGTTCATTTAAATGTGCAAAAGTACAAAATCGTTGTATGGAATTAAAATAATATTATTATATTAAAACTTCCAATTTAAACTTTTAAAACATTTTTACTGATCCTATAATGAATGTATGAAGAAAAAAAATTGGAATTACTTTATAACTTGTACTCAGACGAATTAGTCAAAGAGGCTAATAACTATAAAATAATAGTAAATAAGGAGTTAACCGATTTATTTTTAGTTTTATTTGTGAGCATTTTATAAGAGGATTATGCATTTCTAAGTCCATTTAAATGTGCAACAATTAGCATTATAATTTAATGCTCTAAGAAAATCATTGCTGGTTAAATATTTTTTAATATGAGTAATACAGCGTTTAAGTAGACAAGTACAGTTTTAATTTTTTACAAACGTTATTTTTGTTATTTTTGTATCTCCACTAGAGGAATTATAATATAATCTGATATGTAAAAAATGCGCCATTCATCTTTAAGATCTACTTGAATTCGAAAACAAAAATGAAATTATGAAATTGAAAAATTTGATGATTAAATTTACAATATTAATTTCATTCATCTAATTATTAATTTCAGAAGATTATAAGAATGAGAATAATATATTTTCAATATTTATATAAAATCATTATTGCTTCAATAAAAATAATTATTTGTAATGTGGAATATTTAAAAAAAATCCTATTTTAATTGTGTTAGAAACAAATATTTCTTCATTATTTCGAATCCTCAGTCTTGCTTTAAATACTAATTATAAGTAGTTTGATATTTTTTCAAAATGATCAGTGTTTTAATAACAGTAGAAAGATAAATATATACTACAGTTATGTTTTTATATCGAATTATGAATATAAATATTTTATTTATCAGAAATTTGCTAAAGACAGTTATGAAAAAAGCAATAATATTTTATAAGGAATAAAATAAAGAAAGAAAAGGGAAAAATTCAGAAATTAATGATTCTTCCGAAACAAAAAGACAATATTAGAAATAAAATATCTGAGAATGCTTAACGAAATACTTAAAAAAAATTGCTTAAAAATTGCTGAGAATGCTTAAAAACATTTCCAATTATAATTACTATAGAAAAAATTTGAATTAAATAAGAAAAATAAACTGCTATTGTTACAAAGAAATTTTTAAAGATTATGTAGATGCTGAAAAAGGGCATGCAATAACAGGAGATTTAAAAATTTTAGATTCTGGTTCTTTAAGAGATCTAATGGGAAGGAGAACTAAATTTAGACAAAGAGAAAAATTATATTATCTAGGAAATATAATTGGCCTCCACAGGGTTTCAAAGAATTGAAAATAAGGATTTTAGAAGAAATTAAAGCATAGTATAATACGGGCAAAAGAACAAAAGAATGGGGAATTTATATTAACAAATAATTGAAAAAAATTAAAAGAGAAATTTATCATCATTGTAATAGACAAATTGGAAAATAATTTTTTTATAATGTATAAACATCATTATAAAGAACTGTTAATCAATGAATATAATTATAATATGACTTAAGATTTAGTTAATACTAGTAAAAAGGAACTGGACAAAAGGATGTTAGCTTTCACTAAAAAAACTAAAATTAAAACATGCTCTTTATGGCATCCCTATTTGTTTCCAACTTTAAAATTTCATAAAAAAACAATCAAATTTGGATTCGTTACCTGTAGTATAGACAGTTGTAATTACTACATGGGGAAACATTTCTTTCAATACCTAAAAATGCTCCTATATAAAATTAAAGACGAAGATGGCTTTGTTATTAATAACAAAAATGTTTTGGAATTTTTAAAAGGTAACAAAATTTCTAAAATTAATACTTTTGACTTTGAAAATTTGTATACCAACCTGCCCCAGAAGAAATGAATAAATATCTGTACTCTTATAAATGGCGAATATTTAAATGAAGATATCATTAATAAAAATAAATGGCTGATTTTATGAAATTTTAATATTACCGAAAATTATTTTTTCAATGGTATTAAATTTTATAAACCAGTTAAGGGTATTCCAATGGATACAACTTTCTTCAGTGCTTTAGCATTTTCCTGCATTACTATGAGAAAAAAATAACTAAAAAATAATAAATGGATGGAGATTTATTGATGATTTAATTTTGATTAGAGAATACCAATATTGTTACTAATTGCTATACAAATTAATTTTAACACAACAAATAAAAATTATCTTGAAGTTACTTATATAGATTTGAGAATCGAAATTGCTAATCATAAAACAATAGTTAGTATTTATGACAAAAGAGACGAATTTAGCTTTAAAAGAAACTCTGTGAAACTCTGTAATTATCGCTCTAATATTAACTCTAAAATTTTCAAAAATTAAGTTTTCTCACAATTTAATAAAATTAAAACAATTTGTAATAACAATAACAAAAATTCATTTATAAAAGAAACAAATCTTTAATACGCAACGTTGTTTTGCCATGAAACACTTGAACACATTTCATCCTTGGTGGCATCAATAGGTGATACTTTTTCTCTATTGAAAAAAGCCTGTCCTGTCATAATTCTTAATGTCTTTTCTGTATTCTTTGCTCTAAATAAATTTACTTAATTATTTATACAAATATATATATATATATATATATATATATATATATATAAATTATCCATTTCATCATGTGTCTGCCTCTGTAACGAGGCTAATTTTAATATTTCACATTAATTTTAAGCAAATTACAAAGAAATTTATAGAAAAACTAGGACCAGGATTATAAATTATTGTATAATTTCTCATAAAAATATTTATTTAGATTAATTTTGTTTCATTCCAAATTTTAACAATGAATCTCTGCTTATTAAATCCTACGAATTTAATAATTTAGAAATTTCTTACTTTCAGACCTTGCGAAATTAAATCTATCAATTTCAATACAGTTATTTTAAGAAAATTCACATGTTTTTTTTGGCGAAAGGCGAAAATTTAAAATGGTTACTCTGAATTAAAAAACAGCAATATTATTACCATTCAAATTGAAACAAATTCTTCTATACTGTTTTCTTAATATGTAACTAATTCCTACATTTTATTTATCAGTAAAATTTTTAAATAATGTCTTAAAATTTCAAAAAGTTATTATTTTACATTACAATGTTTATCACTCTTAAATCCAGAAACATTATCAATCCTCCTTTGTATTATAAGCCGAAATAAATATTTTTACATGATTTGTTATTTAAGCAAATACTTATATATGGTATTCTTCATACACAAAAAAAGCCTCCATCCCTTTTATCTTTTTTTTAAAATAATCCCTTAAAATTTGCAAAAAAGTGTTTATTTTTTATCACAATGAATTGAAAAATATTATTTTCTGAAATCCAGAAACATTTTCTCTCTTGTATTGTATTATAAACAGAAAAATTTTGATTTGTCATATAAACAAATGCTTATATACATCGTTCTTAATATGCAAATAAGGCTTCATTCCATTTATCTTTTAAATGTGAAAATAATGCTTTAAAATATGTAAAAAAATCATTATATTGGATTATAGTCTTGAAAAATATTCTCTAAAATCCTGAAATAGTATCGCTCTTGCTTTGCATTATAAACAGAAACAATAATTTCGCCTAATTTGAAACAAAAACAATACTTTATATATGAAAATATTAATATGGAAAGCAGCCTTTATTCGTTTTATTCTTTGAATTTTAAAATAATCCCTTACAGTTTTCAAAAAATCATTACTTTACATCATAATCTCTAGAAAAATATTTTCTAAAATCCAGAAAAAATATCATTTCTGTTTTGTATTATAAACAAGGAAAAAATAATAATTTTGCATGATTTTCGATGAAAAGACATCATAACTCTTATCCGCATCTAAAACAGTCTCTAAACTCGCAAAGTGATATTGATTTCCCCATGGTTTTACATCCATAAAGGGATTCTATCTCATCTTCCGAAGAGTGTCCATTATATCGAGTGAAATGTTTAAAAAGCACACTCGGAGCCTTCTATTTCACTGAAGGAAAAGTGATATTTAGTGAGCGTAGAACATTAAAATGGAGACTAGACATTTCTTTCGCGATGTTAAAGTTTAAAAATTCATACAAAAAGGCGAACCCGATGCCATTTTGAGGGGGAATAAAATGGTACCACCCACTATCGGATGCGGAATTCGCGGTTTGGAAATATTGAACCATAATCTTCTACAGCGGGAAGAATGGCTGAAACGAATTTTCCTGGGAAATAAAAATAAAAGAAGTAAAAAAAAATAGATAATATAAAAAAGGAGGTTGCGAAATGTTCCTGCATCGATGTCCCAAATCAATGATCGTTTTTAAAAATGTATGTATGCATGTCTTGGGATTATTTGTCTTGGACTTTGAGCTTAACCCTTTTCCAAAAAGAAATTTTTATGAAAAAATTGGGTATGTTTTTTAATCTCCGAAAAGATGATGTTTTTAAACTATATTTTTCTGAATATAATGAGTAACGGTTATTGTCTTCTTTCCATTCTATAGCAAGGAATATTTTGTAGTGAGAATGCAATATGTTCATCTGTAAATATTTTTATGCCTTATTTTAAGTTATATCCAGCTAAAGTATTAAAGCAGTTATATTTTATAAAGTGTATTGAGTATCTTAATTCTGATGCTATTTTATGTTATAATTTTGATGATTGGATTCATAATATAATATAAAAATAGTTATATGAAAATATAAAAATACTCTTCAGTTATATGACTGTTAATAATAATCTGAATGCACACATTATAGAATATGAATTTAAAAATGATGTGGAACACGATAATCCAGTTCTCATTTATTTAAAAATGATGCTAAAGGGAATAATTTTTGTATTTATAGGTATCAACATTTGTTTTTTCTCCTTAAAAACATGTTACAATACAAGAAAACTTACAGACATTCAATCGTGTAACAAAACAAAAAGCGTAAAATTGAAGTTAATATTGATTTTTGGTGGCGCTGGTGGAAATGAAGAAAATAAGAAAAAAGCATTAATAATAGAAAGGAATTATAAAGACAAGCACTTTTAGATTTCACGAGATCTTGAAACGTTCTCTCTCATGCCCTCTGACATATTGTATGAGGCTGATGGTGCCGCTTACTGCAGCGAGTACCATCTGAAAAGGAGATTTCTGACTCTCAAGCTGCGTGGCGTCTTATTTATCAAATGAATCTTGAGGATTTAAAACATTCACTTTGGATTTTTTGTGTACCCACAACCTAGAAACCTTTGTAGTGAGATCAAGTAACAAAATAACACAAAATAGCAGAAGGCACTTTTTCTACGAAAATGTTAAATTCACAAACTTCCTCTAAACCAATGCTTTACAGACTTCATATGTGAGTAATGCCATCTTGCATTCATATGACTTCAGAGACAGCATTTAAGAAATTAAAAATCGGAAGTGACATAGTTGATCTTGTTTTCAATTTTTTCGCAAGAAAAACTATAGTACAATTTTATTACAAAAGACAGCTGTTCTAATATACTTATGATAGAGAAGTGCATTACTATATATACTATTATATACAAATATACTATATTCTATAAATATACTTTTTTTCTGTGAGTAATTTTATATATTATTTAAACTATTCCTGTATGTTCTTTTCTATTAAGTGATGACATCTGTTCCGACATCTAAGTTTGGCATCTAAACTACAGATTCTTATTAAATGTCGATCTAAATCAGTCAAAAATTTAGCAGTCTGTCAATCTGAAAACTGCATGAAAACGAAATAAATGCTTGCGTCAACTATATCTGGTAGAATTTCAATTTCAGTAAATCGATGAAAGAAAAAACCACCCAAAAATATATATATTCGCATGATCGATTCTGTAAAAATGCTTGATTCCCGCTAAAACTCTATATATTCTTCAGTGTCATGCTGTTCGCCAAAGCCTGGCTTGGCATTCTTCCCTTAACCGAAGTCCACGATTTCATCGAGCTGAAGAGGGGGTGGGGATAAAAACCTTGTTAGATAGGATATAAGAACGTTTCGAAGGGACTACCCACACTGGTCAGTTATTCACTAAATTTTTAATCAGCGAGCTCACATGCTTTTATATATTAAGCTTCAGCAAATATTTACACACATAGTTCAAACTTCAATGCGTATCTAAAGTTTTTATAAATAAGTGTACAAAAATAAGAATGCTTTTTCTAAATAAATATGCAAAAATAAGTATGCAAAATTTCATTTATAAAGCTTTTTGTACTTTCGTGTTATCCTTTTGCATATGTACAAGAAAACACACACACTTTTCTTAGATCAATTTTACATAAATTTCGAAAGATATCTACAAACTTGATGTTAAGACTGTATTCTAGATTTTATTGTTCTAGCCTCATATCTTGTTTAACTATCGCTATTATTCAAAGATACACAGACATGTCAAAAAATTGTCATTAGAACGTCTGAAATATAGAAAATAAATGAAATCTTGAAATCCTTTCTCACGATTTCACTACTTTTCGCTCAAGAGTAAATAAAAACTAAATGAAATTTTAACTTTGAAACAAGAATTGATATATAATTCGAAATCTACTTTTACTTTCAAGAAAAAAATTTAATATCATAAATTATTATTTCGTCACACATTATATAGCATATTAATGTTGCACTAACGTGGGTCTGATAATGTCCATACCTATTTCATCAAATGATTGTCATCACCAACATTTTACCATAATTTTTATCATCACAATAATTTTTAATCATAATTACAACACCAATTATGATTAAAAATTATCAGTTTTGATGTAAAATTAAAACATGTTTTTCCCTATTATTTCTTTGGCTTAAATACAATCCATTCCCAAATTTCAAATTTTGAAAGTTCATTTAACATAATTAGAGTAATTTTTTTCATCATCTGTAAAGTTAATGTGAATTGTTTAAAATGATTTTTATTCAATTTTCTATAATTTATCTCATTAAAAAAGACATTTATAACAGGAAGTGCAACATTTGAAACTGCATTTGAAATTCCGATGCGAAAGAATTTAAATAAATTATCCACAATGGGAACGATATATTCAATACCTACTTAAGCGAAGCGTCTTTATGCATGTTGGAGATCAAAGACTAATATTGTTTTAATAACAATGATGCAAATATTGTGCTCTCTGTAATTGCCCTAATTACACTTTCCATAAATAATACCACTTGACAGCCTGGACAGGTTTAACACACTTTTCACGTTCATTACCCTAATGGGGAAATTTTAATAATAAATGGAAATGCTTTCAAGACAAACCTTTTTTTCCCTTTCTTTCTTCCTGTCTGATATGAGTGAAGAAGAAAAGTTAATGCAAAACAGCTTGGGAAACCCTTAGTGCAAACAACCATAATTAAATGTATGATGATTTAGTTTCAGATAAATTAAATATGCGTTGAGTAATACATATCACTTAAATTATTAAAATAATAATAATCACTCTTTAAGCGGAAATCTCATGCTTATTAAACATTTGAAATTAATATTCATATTTTACATAAAATATGAAATTTGAGAGATTCTAGCTTAAATATTTTCTTTATGTGTTTTGATTGAAACTGTAATATTCGAAAAATAAATAATTTTATTGGATTTTAAAATCTATCTTTCAAGTGGAAAAGCATTTTTATTAAAAAAAAAAGCCTTTACGTCATGTGAAAAAAGAGAAAATTAATTTATCCATTATATTTCTGTGAACCGTATTATGTATATATGCAATATACTTATCCTTTTATAAGTAATATTTAACAAATTGATTAAAATATAATCATTTAAAATTGGATATGTTGTTTTTTAAAAAAAATACTTGCAGATTTGGAGAGATCCAAATTAAATTAGAAGATTTTCTGAATGATTATTATTATACAACGATTTGAATAATTTTACATGCTTTACTCTGCAACTTAATGATAATAAATTTACATGCAAAGAATAATTTTGAGGATTTTTTTATATCTGCAGTTCTAAGAATAATTTATGCAATCTAATTCATTTTTCTATTATTAATGTATGTGACTTAAATGGGAAATTTAATTTTCATGTAATTTGATATCTTAATTCAAAATTTTCTGAACATAAAAGGTTGTAAAAGATAAGCAATGCATTATGAAAATAACTACTTGACAAATTGCATGAATATGCCTAAGTATTTTAATCAGATATTTCTCATTAGTCATGCAATTAAAAGTTTAAATTTAATACAAATCCATTCCAAACTAGAAAAAGAATGAATAGTTTAATATATTCATAATTTATCAACTGCATGTGACATAGCTTACGAATTTCATGAATTTTAAAATATTGAAAATTAAATATGTTGAGGTATTGAAAAAGACAAGCAAAATGATTCAATGAAAAATTCGAATATGTTCATGTAAATAACTATTGATGGTAAAACGACTATCATTATTACAAAAATAGTTTACTTTTTATGAACACATAATTAAGCATTTGTTCTTTAATCAAATACATTCATTTTCAATGTACTTATTATTATGAAGTAGATAATGTAGTTGTAGAATTTTATTTATCAGTAAGTAAATGTAAAAATTTATGTAAAACTTCAAGTAAAAGGAAACCAATGTAATGTGTTTGTGTCTCATTAGAAAAGATAAAAAAAGGCAAAATATGTTATAGTCCGAAAAATAATAAATAACATAAAGACATATGACCAGAGCTTACCTACTAGTAAATTTACTCGCATGATTAAAACAGGATACAAAGATTATTGTTAAAATATAACACGTCAAGGAATATGTCTAAAGGGTTTGAAATATTTAGATTTTCTTACCATAGAGAGGGAAAGAAACAATCGATTATATACACAAGCGTGATCTTAAATAATGATCGACAGTAATTAAACAGATCAGATTACAAAAGAGAATTTGATTTTAAGTTTATCTAATCTTATCAGAACCTTGGTAAAACTGAAAATAATGGTTAATTAAAGCGATAGAGATAATTAATAAGTGATGTTCGGTTTTTGATTCGAACTAATCGGCTTTGGAATCGAATTAAATTGAACTAAATGCAGGATAATATGATCATCCTACAATTTTTTTTAATTTCCGATTTTCTCAAATGTAAAAGAAGAAGAATGCTGTGACTCTACCAAGTTTCATTGTTTAACCCTTAACTGGGGACCACGGGCCGCTAATGGGGACTTTTGGTCACCACTATTCTAATTTTGGCTCAATTGAATGGATTTACCCTGTCGCTTCCTGTTTTGTGACTTTCATAACATATGCATTTTTAAATCGATTTCAGTGGACGGTTTTTTTTTTAAATATATGAACTGTTTTTTGGCTTGAAGACTCCATTTTAATGTTCCAGTATTATACAAGGCTTAGCTGGATTTAAAAACTAAGGACTCGAAATATCCAATATACTAATGCTTTTATGGACCAAAAATTTTTAAATGAAGAAGAAAGTGATTTAAGGATGAGGATAATTACACTGAAGATTCTTTCGATGAAAGTTCGCATTCGGCTGATTTTGATATGAATATTAATACATAATTATTATTACTAATGATAACATATTTTGAAAAAAAAAATACATAACATACCAAAAGAAATATCTGCATAATTTATAAGCTGAGTTTCATACTAATACTTAACCTGTATGTTAAAAATGCCCTCAAAAACAGTGCTACGAAAATCAAACAAGCAGATAAAAAAAAATGTTTTTTTTTCGATAAGTGTTATTTTTCCATTATATATTTTTCTATATATATATTTGTATACTGGAAAAATAAATATGATTTACAAAATACAAAATAATTTATATATTTTTTTCAAAAATATCATTTGCTGTAACATGCAATTTGAGAAGGAAATGTATTTTCTAACGTAATTACTTTTTTCAATTATACTTTAGTTTGAAGAATTTATGGAACATGTTTATATATCAAAAAAGATATCTGAAGAATATATTTTCAGATTTTCGTACTAATTATCCATGACTGAAAATTAATTTCTCTTCTCCACTGAATTTCATCATGAGAAGAATTGAAAGTAAATTTCAAGAACACTTATACTATTTCTTGCAAGAACAGTATTCAATCCTGTGGTGAGATGAAATATGAGGATTCTATTTTACAAGTAAAAGCTTAATAGGAAAATCGAAGAATTGAATTGACTGAATTAAAAAGCATTGGACTGTTTAATTAGAAGTGTGTAAACTTTTTTGCTATTTCCTGCAACAGGAAATTTTAAATTACCATGAACTAATTGAACAGGCTTATCCATTTACTTAAAGTGAATTTATTTAAAGCTTGGTTACAGGAAACAACAATAAATATTTTTGATTGATACTGATATTTCTTTACAGATTTTTCCCTATTTTTAATATGCAAATGCAGAATATACGTTATGGATTTCTGCATAAGCTCTAGCATTTTAGATTTAGTATGACCAAGTCTTAAAATATTTAAAACTTTAAAAAAGAATATATTCCTCTAAACGAAGATTCGCATGAAAAGAAAGAAAGGAAGTGTATAGAAATTACTAGCATGCAGAGAAAGAAGTCTTTTTACGAGTAAAAGAATAGGTAATTGTAATATTATCGTGTATTGGTCATGGGAATGACAAAATTTACGAACAGTGCATAATTAGTGAGAGGATAAAAATAGTTAACTTTCTTATGCTAAGTAAGAATAATTTTGTCTCCGTTGTGGTTGAAGTCATGAAATTTCTTGATCAATATTGTTCTTGTATTGCATATAGAGGATAAAGAAATGCATCGTTTAAATGAACAAAAATTAAACATGGATTCTTATGACCACATGATAATTCATTTCCCAGTAACGCCACAATGTTGCTCATTATTTAAGAAATACTGAGGAATATTGTGAATACTGAAAACTCTATAATCAATATTTGTTATATCTGAAAAAAATTAAAATGTATTGAGATTTCTAATGTTTTTCACACAGTAAGAATTTGGCACAACTATATTAGTTATTGTTTCATATTTAATTTGAGATTTTATTCCAAAATATTATCAAGAATAATTTTCTTTAAAAGACGAAAATTATTATTCGGTGTTGAAAATTCTACATTGAAAAGCATTCCACTGTATTGAGAGAACTGTAGTGTAAATTCTATGTTTATTTACTTTATGTTGGTGCAATTGAAAAAAAAAATATGTATACGAAACTCAATTATAGTTCTTTAGTATTATTCATTTTTATGTGCTTTATATGAAGTGATCAGACAACATGAATGCATTTTCGATTATTCTGATTTATTTATTTTACGTTAAAAAATTAATAGAAACCACCTTTGGTGGCTGACTATCTTGTTCACTCAAATTAATATTTTTCAGTCTGTTAAACCTGTTCAGCAAGTTCAGTCTCTTTATGTGGAACAGTTTTTTAAAAATTTCGGTTTATTTCATACGATTTAAAAATATTAATTTAATTTACTTAGTCTATATTAAATTATTGAAAACAGATATTAAAAGGGTAAATACTATGAAATAAAAAAAATAAATGAAAGTTCCTTTTCAAAATTAATGTCAAAAAAGAATTTTTTTCATTAATTGTAACCTAGTAAAAAAACACAATATTATATATTTTAATGGATGAGTTTGAATTTCCGAGTAATTAAGCATGTAAAAATTATGAAAAATATTTTAAGTGCAGAAATGAGACTGATAATTTTTTAATATTAAAATAATCCTAAACTCTTTTATTATTGTTATTTTTTGAATGCGAACTATGACCATTTATATCCTTAAGTCATTTATTTTCATAGCGGTTATCCAGTTATCCATCTAATGATGGTTAAGCCTATTTTCACGCTCGATTAAACATTCTGCGTCAAACCTTTTTCTTGTCTTCTTTTACATCTTCTTTTCTTTACTGAATGAAGTGTTTGAAACTGCGCATAATCTTTGTATAAATATTTTTCATATCCACTAATTAGAGTAGTGTTGAATGAAAGGCAATTGCAAAAAAGGCGAATGAGTTGTAAACATTTATATTCCGATTTGTTCACGTTTGACGATTCGCATTCAACAATAAATAATAAGAACTATTTCTCTACGAAGTTGTTAGCATTTAATATATAAAAAGAGATTGTTAAAGGGATTAATGGGTTTTCAATGGTAAGTAAAGAAAAGTAAAAGAGATAAAACAAAAATAAAATGATTTATGTATTATTCATTTATTTATTTATTTTGAAAAATTCTTCATCTGATTTTTTATATAAAAAGAATATGTGGAATTTATTATAACTCATTGACTCTGAAGAGCTTGGTGAGAAATATTATAATATTATTTTTTCATATTTGATTAATCAATTATAGGGAATTTTATGAATATTTATATATTTGGAGTTAATATGGAGAATATTAAGAGTATTCTCCATATTATATAATGCAATAATCTAATATTAATCCATATAATAAATGAGATATATTTTACGCAATTCCAATACTATAAAACAATATATACGTTATTGTTTTTCTTAATTTTATTATATTAAATAATATTATGTGTTATTTGAGTTCTTGGATTTAGATAGAATAGAAAGCAAAGATTTCCTTTATTCTTATTTCCATAATTTTTATGAAACAAGGCTAAAAAAACTACAAGGCTAGAAAATATTTTGGTGTAGTTAACCCTACGTGCGCAAAGAACTTAACAGCATTGTATGATATTAAGAATTTCAAAAACATCTCAGAGGTATGTAAATACCTCTTATAATAGAGACCGTATGCTTATAATAGAGAATGTATTTAAAAATTTCAAAACATTATTTGTTATATAGTTTATATACTACATGTATATAAACTATATAACAAATAATGTTTTGTTATATAGTTTATTCTATTATCACAGAATTTAATGCTACTCTTTCTGAAACTCCGATTATTCTAATTAACAATCGAAGGTGAACGATTTCGACTGGAGAAAAAAAGTATATGGAAGATCAATAACAAAACAGATAAAATGCTCAGTTATTGAAAAATTACAGTTGATATACGCAAAAATATTTTGTAAACAGTTTAATAAAAAATTTCAAATAAATGAAGCTTCCAGAATTGAGCAAAATTACTTTTCTTTTTTATCTTGTTTTATTCACCCAATTTATTAAAGTGTCTTAACTTATTACAGGAACAAGGCTCTATTGCTTATTAATTAATTGAAGATACTTTACAAAAATGTTACTATTTTTGAAAAAAATTAAAGCCAATAATTTATGCACAATCCTTTAGGCTATCACTCTAAAAATCGTTGTGAATGCTTTGGACAGCAAAATAAACTATTTCTTAAGGATATTGGGGGACCAGAAGAGCTAATATTAGAATAGATGGCACATCCCTATAATTCCAAATAGCCTACAAAATCTGGAAGGTGTAAGAAACTTCAATTGAATATTTCAAACATTTCTTACATTCAAATATTATTTCTAAGTAGTTACTTTATATTTCTTTACGTTATTAGTTGATTCAATTCATTTTATTATTTTAGTTAAGTTCTTTCAGATTTTCAAGTATGCTGCATTACTTTTATAATCAATTACATTATCTCACAGAAAATACTGAGAACTTTTTTAAGGTAGCACCTACACTTCCGAAGCGTAAAGTCTCCTAATATTAATTTATGATGTTGATTTAAATAATACTAATTTAGTTTATTTAAATAATGTAAAAATGAAACAAGTCTTTTTATTTTTTATTACGAAAAATATACATAAATTCAAATATAGGTAATTATGAATTCAAAATTATACTGAAATTGCAAAATTCTTTAGTTAATTAAAAATGAATGATGCACTAGTATTTTAGATAATCTAAAATATTCGACATGAGCTAATTAATTCGGAGCAATATATAAGAAACAAAATAAAATAATTGATAATATTAGCTCCTTTTTATTTTTCAACAGTTAGAAAAAGGAATTTCCAGGTCTATGAAGCATTAGCTAAGATTAAAAAGAAATGAATGCATTTTCTAAACAGTGGTTCTTTTTCCTTTACAAGGACATGATATATTTCTTATGGGGATGATTGAACAAGATCAAACCTACCCTTGAGATGTCTCTCTAGCTAAGATTAGTTTCTGTAAACCCATTCTTCCAAGCAATTGTCGAATATTCTCGGAAGGATTCCTACAGGGATATCCTCCTCACCCTCTGCCAGTTTGATTGGTCGCTTGGCCCCCAGGATGACCCTTTATTAATATCATCCGACCACTGCAAATCAAATTGCGTCCCAGGGAATTACTTGACATCTATTGCCTTAGTACTATTCTATTGAATAGGACTGAGAAGAATGAAGTCTTAATTGTTAACGGCTATTTAGTATCAGCAGAAATGTCACTGAATAATAATTACTACCATTCAGGAAGTGTAAATTGTATATGTCGTGTCAATTCATAGGGAATTCGGAACTGTACAGCGTTTTATTCAATTTTAAGGTAGAGACATATATTAAAGAACTCATGTAATATTTTGAATAATTTCATCTTTTTCATGGCAGTGGAGTTATATGCTGAAACAATATCAAAGGGAAAAAATTCTTTGATTAATCAATTTTTTGAGGCATAAATCCTTAACTATCAGTTTATATCTTGTTTAATCGAAAACAGTTTCACAGAATTTATTCATAATATGAATGAATTCAGATTTTATAGGTGTGATTATTTAAAATAAATAAATAAAGAGAATATCATTTAAATGAATTTCATTTACTATAATTCAGGATTTTGCTTTATTTATTTGATAATATACTATAACACATGCCTTTAAAAATAAACTTTTGTTGTGTTGAATTTGATAAATTTATGACTAATCAAAATTGCTTGGATTAAGTAATCCATATTGCCCAAACTTTAAATATTCTTAAATCTCTACATCCAATGCATGAAATGAAATGAGGATTTTAATTATTTGTTGCCCAGTTTTCACCATTCTTAACTCATTACTAAAAAATAATTTGTATTTTTCTAGAGATAATTTAGTATTACATTCTGGGAAATTTTATATCTTTATTGGAGAAAATTTGAGGAGTAAAATGTTCATATAAATTATTTAGTAGGATTTATTGTAAGTATCAGGAGAATAAAAAATCATTACACAATAGGTAGTCTATAATGAGGTTTAGCAGGTGAAAATTGCCAAAATATAGAGATTCAAAGAACTATTGGAAACAGGACAAAATTAATAAAAAAAAATAACAAATAGTGTTTCAACTATGAATTTTTTTAAATGAAAAAACATTTTTAAAAGTTAATTCTCATGCTAGTAACATGCACATTTGATGATCTAGGGGATCGTAAATTACTTAAAACGAAAAAATTGGCTATAACCTATATTTGCAAAAATATCAAAAATTAAGAAAAATATAAAAAAAAACATGTAAGCATTAGTCTAAATGTAAGTAGTAGTAAAAAATGTAGTCTTGAAAATGTAAGAAATTTTATATTTTTTTTCATTTGATATAACTGTGGAGATTCAAAGATCATCAAGAAAAACTAAATTTTACTCCAGAAAACATCGCTGCAACATCAGTACCGATGTTCGCAGTAAGCATTGTCAAATTCGAAAGACAAATTACAAACAGGGCTGGTCATCTGAGCGATGCGGCGGTATTGGGACAAATGCGTACAACCACTTCCGTACAGGTCATAAAAGACCAATAAATCACTCTAAGCCCATTGAAAAAAGGGGGTAGGGAGTAATTAGTCTAGGTTTGCAAAAAACATGTTATCTGTTGGCAAGAGTATTTGGCGGGAAAGGGTATTGGCGTTTTAACTAAGTTTTGATGCGTAAACATAAGAAAAAAAGTTTTGTCTCTATGTGTACGAGATATGCTGGCTCTATACACACCATACCGTTTAGCTATGAAATTTGGCAAATATTTACTTTGAAG
>JAPMOQ010041062.1:284066-303060 GCA_026543055.1 Argiope trifasciata | reverse complement strand
TTGGCAAAATATTAATATACTTCTGATTTAGTAAGCTATTTATTTTATGCACCGTGTAATAACAATATTTCATAAATAAAATTCAAAGTCGTATAATGAACAAATAATTTATCTTTATCTGAGCCGATTTTTCATTTAAATGTAACAGCATTGAAATTAGATCTACAATGATAAACAGAAAAGTTTAAATTTGTATAAGAAATATATAGCACGGAAAATTAACATTCGTAGTTGGAATCTTTTCTTACTGCTTACGTCATTTCAAGATTTTTTTTTTTATAACTATTCCCATATTACAAATAATTTCAATGCTTTTAACACCATTTAATTGTACTCCATACTTAAGAAACAATAATTTTTTTAAAGTTCCTATATTTAAGTAACATACATTTCAGTGTTCAAACTTACTAAATTAAACAAACGAATCAAGAAGAAATAAAATAAAAACTAATGAAACCAAAATTCTTTTGTTTAATGCAAATCGTTATATTCATGTAAAATAATTCATTTACCAAAATCTAGATTATTGTTCCAAAGTCGATATAGTATTTATATGAAAAAAATATCATTGGTCATTAATTTTTATCATATTTTTTGAATAAACTCCTTGAAAAGAAATTCATGCTTCATAAAAAACCCAAGAGGAAAATATCGCATGAAATGGTATTAAACAACATTAAGTATTCGAAATTTTGTTAAGTATGTTAACTCTCGCTAAATCTGACACTTTCAGATAACGTTTAAAATGTTGCAGCCTCTTCAAAAACTCATCCTTTACAGTAACACAATCCCATTGTAGACGGGACCATTGATTGACAGTTTTATGACTCGTACGAAAGAGTCATACAACCGGATGCGGCAGGTACTATGCACCCGCACCCCAGGGATAAGGGGGAGGGCTCCACGATGGTTATTAATAAAACAATGTTCTGAAAAAAATAGCGTTTACGCGTACTGAAATTATGCTAGCTTGTTTCAAGGTAACAAATAACTGAGATCAGCCTGACGCCATTATTAGGCAATCATTCCTAACTACAAACTAAAAGGTTTCATACTTCTTTGGTGCGTTACCTATAAAACAGATGGAGGGCAAGAAGTTGATTTATGTAAAACGAAATCGCCTTCAGACATGCTAAGCCAGAGTGGCGAGACTTCTGGGCGCCAGCGGCGGCCAGAAGTTGAGTCTGAAACTGGGCTCAAGTGGACTTGTAAATCATCAGCTATATACTTTTCACTACATTCAATATAGTGTTTTTTACGCGTGCATCTATTATATTTGTTTATATTAAGTAGCTCAAACAAAAAATAAAACGGATGTAAATCAAGCGATCAACTCTTAGCAATGCATATTGCATTACTGCTTCACCGACCATGGCCAGAATGAAAAGAATTAAGAAAGAAGTGTATATATAGCAGAGGTGGATTTGAATGCATATGAAGTTCATACTATATATTATATTGTGCAAATAAGAAAAAACATTATTAAGACAAGGTAGATAGATTTATAATCATTTACCTCACCTACTACGTAATAGTGTATTGTGTAGCATTTAGTAATATAGCTATATTCATTGTGTATTCATTCTATAAATAGCTGAATACTGAAAGATATAACCATGTCCACTCAGAGGAAATATCCCTCTGGGTGTCAAAACAATCGGGAAAGAAAGAAGAAGAAAAGCTAAACTTCAAGAAGCCACAATTAGATCTATTTTCTTGATTACAAAGTAATTCTGGCAAAGAAATTGCTTCATCTTCAGGAATTACAATTTAAATAGGACTGAGCAAGAAAATAAATTCTACGCAAAGCACAGAGTCTAGCAATGAAAATGTTGAAACGGGGAAATTTGTTGAAGAATCGTTTGTTCACACAAATGTGACCGAACCAGAAAATAATGACGAACATGGCAATAGCAAATATGATCCAGAGAGTATAAATGATCCTGGTTTACGGCAAAATATTATTACTGATAAATTTCAATGCCGTATTTTGTTTTCGCTGTATACTGTTTTCCAAAAGAAAAGGAAATAATCAAACTACACGATTTATAATAGGTGGCTATAAAAACTGGAGAAAGCTTTCAAATGTAATCCTAGATCATGAACTCTCTAGTCATCATATTAATTTGTTTATTGCTTGGAAATAATCATTAAAATGAACTAAATTTATATTTGACTGTTGATAAAAGAATTCAAGTTAATATAAGTAAGGAAACGACATGATTCAAATTGCTATTTCAAAGAATTATAGATGCGATTCTATTTTTAGCTGTAATAATCTTCCATTTCGGGAACCCACGAAATGACAGGCAAGTCTAGTAATGGAAGTTTTTTAGTTTAATCGATTTATTAAGTAAATACTATCCTGTGCATCATATAAACAAAATAATAAATTCTAAAAATGAAACTGTGCATCATTTTGCACATATGTCACAAGAACACAAGAACAAATTATTACTGATTTAGGAAATGAAGTCCTTAACAAAATTAAACACGATATGAAAGCAGCCATGTATTATTGCAACCGAATAGGATTGTACTCCTGATATTTCCCATAATGAACAAACTTTAATCAGTATTAGATATGTAAATTTTGATGAGAAAGGGTGAACTAAAAATGAGTCATTTATCTAGTTTATTGAAATAACTGATCTGATTGCTGAAGGTCCAGCAAAAAATCTATTGCGAAGATGTTATTTTGATTTAGATATAAATTGTAGAGGGCAAGCATACGACAACAGTAGCAACATGAAATGGGAATATAAAGGTGCACAGTTTATAATATGTTCTCTATATCCACATACAGTTTATGTGTCTTGCCTTTCATATTTCTTTAATTTATTAATTTATGATGCCGCTTCCAGTAATATATATTGAAAAGAAATTGGGATATTGCAAAGCTTATATTGCTTATTTTCTACATCTACAAAAAGGTAGGGAAACTCAACAATAGAATTTAAAAATTACTTTTAAACCATTATGTGACTCTTGTTGGGAATTTAAAATCGATTTGGTTAGCTGTGTATACACAGTTTGAACAAACTTGTAATACCCTAGATGAATTTAATGAGGTAAGTAACGATAATATAGCGGTATCCGAAACTAAAAGTTTATTGGGTGCAATACAAGAAATGACATTTATTTTATGTTTAATAGTATGGTTTGCAGTATGATTCAAAATTAACACTATCAATAAACTATGTAAAACAAAAACAATAGTTCTTCGTTCAACTTTCAATTTAATCAATAAGATTAAAATTGAAATCCAAAATTTAAGAACAAAATTTAACATAATTTTAGACGAAGCAAAAGTCCTAGTACGTAACTAGAACATTTCAGAACATTTTCTGCATAACACGAAAAATCAGCATAACACGAAGTTATAAAAAACCCGGTAGAGAAATTATGGCGTTATCTTTTAACACTGTAATTAATACTGTTATTGTACAAATAGAAGATTAAAAAGTTACCTAATATTATTTCTCAATTTCAAATTAGTCACCGATAATAAAAATTTTAGAAAAACATAAATTAGAGATATGTTCTAAAAACTTCATAACAAAGAAAAGTTTTATAAATAAAAACCTAATCCAAGAAATGCTTGTTTGCTGTAGGATTTGATTTTGAATTAAAGAGATGTAAATAACACACAAGACATATTTCAATACATACTAAATAATAATTATAATAAGTTATTTCTAAGTGTGTTAACTGTGTTAAAACTTTTCTTTATATATACATTTTCCTGTATATAAGCATTTATTTTTTACTTCACAAAAAATTAGGGTCCCTAAATGGGTACTTGCACCCGGGTCCCTTCATAGAGAAGGTCGACTCTGATTACAATCTATGATAATAAATATTAAACATTTGAAAAGTTGCCCTTAAACATAGGATGACAGATAGGCTTTTCAATCAAAATCGAAAACCGGGAAGAGTTTGCCCGTTGGATGCTTGATGCCACACAAGAAGCTGCACATTTTTCTGCTAGATTTTTATTCTCGAATGAAGTCTGTTTTACTAGAGAAGGGGTCTTCTACATGGACAATGCAAATATTTGGTCTTTCAAAAATTTCACATCATATATCGCCGAATGTACAACACAAATTTGATATTAACATCTAGACAGAATCATCTATTTGGAATGTATCATCTACCCGAATGTCTCAGCGGCACAAAAAAACCTTGTTTTCTTCCATCATGTACTTCCAGATTTATTGCTGGGAGAATCGACAATCATATGCCAGAACATTTGGTTAATGCATGATGGTGTACCAGCGCATTTTAGTTAAATTCGTGAAATCTGATTTGTTTTCGAATGAAGTTTAACAACCATCAATTCTGCAATGCTCATTAATGAATACTTGCTCGCTTCTTTTAATTTCCTGGAACGCTTGGAAAATTTGCATTCGAGAAGGCTTCTCGATTTCCTTGTTCCTCGGATTCAAGGGGTCATTCTTTTCAACAGACATCGACTTTTATTCGTATATTTTAGTAATTTTTAGGGAATAAACTTTACTTGTGACCACATGTTTTCTGGTAATTTTTCATCTACTTAATATCTATTATCCTTGCTCGATATTTGTCTTTCTAATTTGGTAGCGTTCTCTGCGAACATTGGTACTGATGTTGCAGAGATGTTTTCTGGCGTATAATTTAGTTTTTCTTCATTATCTCTAAGACTCCTCAGTTCTTACTCTTCACTTTTACATCAAATGAGAAGAATATAAAAGTCCCTACATTTTAAAACTTTTATTTTTCTTCAAGTTTTAATATTTTTGCAAATATGGGTTCTAAGCTATTTTTTTGTTTTCAATGATTTACGATCCCTAGATAATCAAATGGGTATGCTGCTAGCATGAAAAATAAGTTTTTAAAATATGCTTTCATTTTAAAAAATTCACAGTTAAACTACCATTTGTTATTTTTTTATTAAATTTTTATTGTTTCCGGCAGTTCTCCAAATGTTTGAAATCTTCTTGTAATAAACTTCGTTTGGGACTCCTATTGTAGGGTGATTCTTTATCCTCCTGATGCTTACTATCAACCCTCTGAATTTGTCGGTCAATTACGTAAACACCCTTATATATTAATTAAGTTTTTATCTCACCCCGGAATGCTTTTTAAAACTTTTTCAAGGCAAAAAATATTTTCAGAAACTAATGGTTGTACATGCAGTTCACCTTTTAATTGTAAGCTTTTCTACTTATCTCTGTTACTTAGCATTAATAAAACATATTTGTATTAAGAATTTATTTACGAACCTTTAAGAATATCTTTTATGATATTCTCTAGAAGGTATTACATACAGCAAGCTGTGTACCTCTATTTGCAATGGCATCTCGTGGTAATGACATTTTCACAGAAATTTAGGAAATATCTGGAAGATGTGAACTATCCGAATATTAAAAAAATGTCTCACACTCTAGCCAAAAATGGTATGGACTTGATATGTTGGTGGGGCTTAATAGTAATATTTTTTTTTACATGGCGTGAGTTATCATACAGGTTGTCCTAAATTAAAGTTATCCTATTCAGCAGCTATTAACTATTATTGACAAATCATCTAAAAATTCTGTAATTTTCGGATGAATAGTTACTGCAGCTCATTCTGCAATTCTCACTGCAGTTTCTTGCTCGGTGTGAGGAAGATTCTGAATGGCTTTGGAACATTTTGTGATTCGATGAAGCTCATTTCCATTTAGATGGCTGGGTGAATACGCATAACTGCCGAATTTACGTTATAGAACATCCCTGCTCTACCCTAGATGTTCCATTACATTCACCAAAAGTAACGATATGGTGTGGATTTAATGCTTCTTTTATCCTGGAGCTGTACTCCTTTGAGGAACAAACTCCATCAGGTGCAATGACATGCACTGTCACGAAAGAGCGATATGCATCGATGTTGGAGGATGCAGTTGTTCCGGCTCTACAATCACGCCAATGTCTTGACCGAACGCCTTTTATGCAGGATGGTGCGACCCCACACACTGCAAATTGTGTAAAAAATATTCTGAAAACGCATTTTACAGACGAAAGAGTAATAAGCCGTCACTTTAATAATGCTCAGCTTGCCCGGTCCCCAGAACTTTGCCGATCCTAAAGCTAGTATTTCCGCCAAGTGCTCAATATTGCAATGCAGACACTACATTCTATTGTTGAACATGACATTTTCAGATTTCAGAGGGTAGCTGACAATGGTGACCATCATATCGAACATGACTTGGGTTAATTCCAAGCTAATGTGTAATTCTTATAATAAAATAAGTAATATGCACCCTCTAGTGGCGATATTTGGAACTAAAAATGTCTTTTTTTTTTAGCAAAATGTCTTTCTAATCCCTGCATTAAGGCGTACCCTAAATTTCAGAATTTTCGGATGGATAGTTATGCAGTATGTATCTCTGAATAGAGTAACTTTAATTTTTTACGCCCTGTATAAGATGTGTATAGAAACGTATATAAATACATTTAAAAAATGAACTGTTGACAACATCATACAGAATATTCTTTGAACTAATCGACGAAACTTATTATTCATCATGGTATATAACACATAATATCCCTTGTCATTATGCTATATGAGACTTAATATCCTTCCAAGCCATTTGTAAAAGATTTCAAAAAGCATAGCTCTTGGTTTGCATTGATTTTATCTCAATATTAAAAGTTCGAAAAGCGTTGTCGGATTTGACAATATCCTATCCAGGATATCCTATTTTGTTAATGGTGGAAGGATTGAATGTTTTGTTGGACAAGTAATCGTAAAATGCAACACCTGATATAATTCAGCGTTACAACAAACCTGCTGTGGCCTCGTAGTACAAGGAGTCTTCAGTTCTGCATAGAAGATTGGGCTTGCAAAAATAAGTAGTAGTTGAATATATTATAGGTATGTAGAAGCCCTCATGGTAATAAGGTAATTGAAGAGAACATAGGGATCATTCCAGCATAATAAAATCAAACAATGTGAGATAATGAAAGCTGAAATATCTGAATGTAATTGCATGCTATTCCAGCATATTATGTCATGCAATTCTTGCTATTCTTTTAAAACCTGGATTAAAACTTCTGGCATAACCAAACACCACAGATCACCTGAATCATTAACCCCTTTTTTTCATGAAACACTAGAAATTCTTATAAAAATTGGAAATAAAACAACTAGAATAACCGAATTCCATAGATCACCAACAAAGGATACTTTCAAAAGGATTAGATACAGTAAAAATGAATAGTATTGATAATAATAAGGCATCTCTATTTTTTTTAAACTGAAATGTATGTCATTATATTAGCACTTTTATACATAATTGTTTGTGTGTCATAAAATTATTGTGCCATTTCCCGTAATTTATGGATGCCTTTTAAGTATATTTCTATAAAGAATTTATATTATTACGAGGGCTACGATTTTTCAACCCCCGATAGGCTATAAATAAAAGACGGGTGAATATTAAAAAAATGATTTTATTACCAAAAGTAATACTTACTTCTTTACAAAGTCACCTTGACGATTAAGTCATTTGTTATATCTATCAACAAGCTTGGCAATACCCTCTTCATAAAATGGTGCCACCAATGATTTGAAATGAGTTGTGACAGCTTCTTTGAGCTCCTCGTCAGTTTGGAACCGCTGCCTCCCAAGCCACTTCTTCAGTTTAAAGAAAAGATGAAAGTCTCTCGACTCTAGGTCGGGACTATATGGTGGGAGTTCTAAAATGTCCCATCGAAATTGCTCAAGGAGCCGTTCTGTTACACGAGTGCTGTGAGGACGGGCATTGTCATGGATCAGAACAATTCCAGACGTCATACCATACCATGCCTTTCGACACCATTCACGAACAACACCATCACTCATAATGTTGTATGCATACACTCGACTCATTCTTCGGTGAATTTCCGCTGCACTATTCCCTTCTGCCTGCAAAAAGCGAATAACACTTCGCTATTCACACTTGGCGGGAGAATTAATAGAGACAGCCATGTTTATCTGACTGCAGCTGAACAAGAAATGGCATGTTGGAATTGCCAGTGACAGAGCATGAGGAGGGGGAGATGCGCAGTCACCTACTGCGCACACCCGCCACCTGCCGCATGCCTGGCCTTCATAATGTAGATCGGAGGTTGAAAAAAAAACAACCCTCGTATATATCCATATTATTACTATTCTAAAGTATTAAATCTATAAAGATTTCTTTTTATTCATCAAAAGCACTGAACTTGATTTTTTTTTTCTATTAAAGACATCAGATCTGACTTTGTGATCAAAGCATCCTCCCATCTGTGTTATGAAGAACAATCGAGTACCTGTTCAAATGCCATCATCTTCATCAGAGCACATTTCAAAATTATCATTGCAAAATAGTTCGCTATTTGTTTTCAAATAGAATATTAATATGATTAACTAACTTTTTTTTCAGAATGTGACATTTATTGCACAAGGACATGATATAACAAATTCATAAAAATAGATCCTTTACTTTATTGATTTATCAAAATATTTTATTCATCAGAAGCACTGAATGTCCTTTTTTTATTTTACGCCTAAAATTAAAAGGAAGGTATAGTTCAAGACCCAAAGGTGGATTTTCCTGTGTATTTAAATTTCGTTTTCTATTGATAACCTTATATTCCCCCAACATAAATTTCTTTGACTCATCAAATGCTAATTAATATTTGATATAAAACCCTATGTTACATCACATTTTGTGCGTTGATAGGGAAAAGTGCTAAGAATTACATTTAAAAAGAGTTTTAACTAAGAATTTATTTTCAAACTAATTAATATATAATATGTTAAACTCGAATAAAATTTACAATACCTTGAATGATTATCCTTGAATGATTATCTTATTCAGACCTTACGTTGAACATTTAATAAATTTGTACTTTTAAGCAAATACTTTAATAATGAAACTTTAGTTCTAAAATAAGCCAATATATATTAAATAATATATTATGAATACAATTAGAAATATTCTTAATTAACTTTTCAAACTAGTCTTAATTGCTTCAAATTATCCTTATATTGCTCACTGTATTTCTATGGAATAAATTTAATCACGAATTTGAATTTTCTTTTCAGAAACGAGGGACAGACGGAGACAATGAAATTAATTTATACGTATTTGAGTTTAAACCTAAATTAATGTACTAAATAAGTTCTGCTTATTCATGCAGAAAAATGAAAATAAATAAAGATAATGCATTCAGAAATTTCCTTTGGCATGAAAAGCGTACATTGTTGCAGAAAGAATTAACTATCTTTCTGCGCTTCTTCTGTTAACAATTATTTAGATTGCATTTTATGCTGAAGTACCTTTTATTATTACAAAAGGGCATTATTTGTTCCTATTAAAAAAAATAAGTCAATTTAATAAATACCAAGGGATTTTAAGTTCCCGTACCGTTAGGGTGTTAAACAAAAATTATATCATTATGATGTTATCTAATTATTTCTAGAAAATAATTTAAACTTCTATTTAATGGTAAAGTTTTTTAAATTTTGATCTCGGAATTTTGTTGCAACAAAATTTATTAAGCAAATGTAATCTTGAATTTTTCGTTAAACAAATAGCAAACTCTGTTTTTTTAAAAATAGTTTTCATGACTTAAATACATCGTATATATTTTATCGAAAAAATATTACTTTTATTGAATTTCTACTTCTTTGTTTTTATTAGCTGCAATATGTTTAATTTGTCCAATTATTTAATAAAGTATAAACCGTTAACATAGCTACTTTTTATTAGTTATTATAATTAAAAAATTATCACACTTCAATAATCAATTGTTGCTACATAAATTGATCATACATTTCAAAATGTGGAAATATAACAGATGTTCATTCCATATATGATTTAAAATTTTAAAGGAATAATTACTTTAAATTAACATTTGTAAAGTGATGAAATTGTTTTTTAAAAAAATCAAAGGAAAATTAGAAAGAAAAATATTATTTCCTTAAATTTCTGTTTCTTTGTTTTTATCACATTTAGTAATTATTTATTTGTTGAAATATATTTATTTTTCCCTATTATTTAACAAAATGCAAATCGCCACAATAGCTTCTTTCCTTCAGTTATTATTATTGAAAATAATTACAAAACCTTAAAAATCAATCTTTTATACAAAAACTGATCTAAAATGTGGATCTATAACAGAAATTCATTCCAAGTGTGATGAAAAATGATGTCTTTAATTTATCATGGATAAACTTATAAATCCGTTAAAAAAACCAGATGAAAATGAGATTTAGTAATATCAGGATTTTGAATCATATTGATTAACATACGATTTTTCCATTTTCTGTTTTCTATTTTATAATACCTTTTTCTTAAAATATTGTAAATTTTAAGAATTCTAGATTCAGTTTAAGATAAAAATTATATAAAATTGGAATTCTAAATGTAATATTTTTTATTTTCTTTATCCTTGTTTGAAGCAACAAAATTGACCAAAGAAATTGAAAACAGTAACTTTTTTTTAATTGAATGTCAAAATAATTATCAATAAAAAATATCCTTTTTCCTATGTCTTGTCTAACAGTGGTCAAATTAGTATAATGAGGCCGTGTCTTAGAATTTGTATCAGAAGTTAAGCGGTAGAGAATCTAAAAGTCATAATATATATTGTATGGAAATATTAACTCTTCTTACAGTAATACACTGAAGTGACAAAAGTCATGGGATAGCAATATGCAAATATACAGATGGCAGTAGTATTGCAGCGAAAAAGTATAAATGCGCAGTTCGTTTTACAGAGCTTTCATTTGTGTTCAAGTTATTCATGTGAACAGGTTTTTCGGGATTTATGGCGGCTTGACGAGAATTAACAGACTTTGAACGTGGAATGTTAGTTGGAGCAAGACGCATGGGTCATTCCATTACGGATATCGTTAGGGAATTCAACATTCCGAGATCCACAGTATCAAGAGTGTGCCGAGAGTATGAAATTTCAGGCATCACATCCCATCATGGACAGCGCAGTGGGCGACCACCTGCACTTAACGACCGATACCGCCGACGTCTGTGTAGAAGGGTCAATGTTAATAGACACGCAACACTTCGTCAGATAACTGCAGGAATCAATATGGGACGTACGAGGGACGTGTCCGATAGGACTGTGCGGCGAAATTTGTCTTCCTTGGGCTATGACAGAAGAAGACCGACTCGAGTGCCTTTACTGACAGCACGACATCGCCTGCAGCGACTCTCCTGGTCTCGTGAGCATATCGACTGGTCCCTAGACAAGTGGAAAACCGTGGCGTGGTCAAATGAGTCACGATTTCAGTTGTTACGAGCTGATGGTAGAGTTCGAGTGTGGCGCAGACCCCACGAAGCCATGGACCAAACTGTCAGCAAAGCACTTTTCAAGCTGGTGGTGGCTGCATAATGGTGTGGGCTGTTTTTACATGGCATGGACTCGGTCCTCTGGTGCAACTGAACCGATCATTGACTGGAAATGGCTATGTTCAATTGCTTGCAGATCACTTGCAGCCATTCATGGACTTCACGTACCCACACAACGATGGAATTTTTATGGATGACAATGCGCCATGTCACCGGGCCAGAACTGTTCGCGATTGGTTTGAAGAACATTCCGGACAATTCCAGCGCATGATCTGGCCACCTAGATCGCCCGATATGAATCCCATCGAGCATTTATGGGACATCATCGAAAGGTCCGTTCGTGCCCAAACTCCTGCACCATCCACACTTTGCCAATTATGGACGTCTATACAGATAGCATGACTCAATATTCCTGCAGAGGACTTCCAACGACTTGTGGACTCCATGACACGTCGAGTTGTTGCACTTCGCCGGGCAAAAGGAGGACCGACACGATATTAACAGTCATCCCATGACTTTTGTCACTTCAGTGTAAGAAGTCACTTCAGTTCAGTGTCACATTGAAATACTAAATATTTTCAGATATTTTGCTATCTTGTCTAAAGCTTAAGAAGGAAATTATGTCTAAGAATGGTTTTAAAAATTTTATATGCGAGAATAAAAAATAAATAAAATAGAGTTTATATAAACACCCCATATTCATTACAATTCTTTTGTATATATCAGTCCTTCAGTATCAACACATTAGGCCATCCAGCAAACTGTAAAAGAATAATATTATACGTAAATATACAAACAGTGAATTAAAACATTTCTTAATGCTGGAAATATTGTAAATAAAACATTCCCAAAATTAAATTTTAAAATGAGAAAATATAATAATAAATTTAATATGCTAAAAAAAGCAGCAAATAATCAATGAAGAAATATTAAAGTGAATAACAAAAATAAAACAGAGAAGGAAGATTTTCTCAAAATAAATTAAATTTTTAAGCACAACAACATGGATAACAAATAAAAATAAAAATACATTATGAAAGTTATTCCATGAATGACATGAGACATCCACAGACATGTAAATCTTCGTAAATAATAAAAATAATAAGCTATAACGCCTTTTGATTCTTTACATAATTTTTTCAGTTTCTCCTAATCTTGCAATTATGAAATTTGAAACCTTGCTGACATAATGATTAGTAAATACTGAGATATTAAATATTTATGACTTAAAGATTGTCAAAATTTGAGACTTAATTCAGCCTTGGTGACATAAAGATCAGTCATTTAATTTCCAACATAACTTCATGGAACAACACTGGAAATACAACGAAGTATCATCTGATGGATTCATAAGGTTATGATTGTATTTAAAACCTTTAAGTAGATATTTTTATAGACATTTCTTATAATTGGGAATACATTTGTTTTAATATTTTGTAGTCCACCGATATTTTGTATACTATGGATATAGCTATCATGTCATCGAATAGACATTGAATAATTCAGATTACTCTGCAGAACTTTTGCAGATAAGGGATAACATCTGCGAAGACTTGTAAACTTGATTACTTGTACATGCATATTTTAACTTCTTAGTTCTTTTAACTGTAATTTCAAAATAAACGTTATTGTGGCAACATTACAAAAATGAAATAAAATTAAGAAAATAATATTAAGGGTAAAATAAGATTGGAATAAAGTAGATATTTTTTACAATCAATAAATATAATCATAAGTATGATATGTTTGATGACAAAGAAATGCCCGTTTCTTCTAAAAATATCTGCTTTGAAGATTTTCCTATATTCAGAAAGTTACATCAGTTTTTAATATACTCTGAGGTAATTGCAATAATTATATGAAGCAAGGATAGAATACCCCTCGCAATAAATTATAATAAATATATTATTTGAAATTCAAATGCGTTATTTAAATTATATAATTTTAAAATAAAAAACTACATTAACTACTGAAGCTCAGAACATAATTTTTATTATATATTTGGTAATTTCAAATATTAGTGAACAAAAAGGAATTTCATTTCTTCTTAGTTTGCCATTCTATTTTTAGTATTCATTTTTCAACAATATAAATGAACACCATTCATCTCTGAAAGTTTTAAATATCCCATTTCGGCCCCATTGGTACCCAATAGAATTGCAGAAAAGAAAAAAGAAAAATACTACAGCACTTTAAGCGAAATCGGTTTCCAAAGATAACATTTTCCCCGAATATATAAAGGTGGAAGAAAGAGGGAAACTAAATAAATAAACAGATTCGAATAAGGCTAGCCACCATTTTCCTCCTCCCCCCCCCAACAATTCCGAAATCCGGCCATCAAAGAAAAAATGGGGTGTACATAAATTTTGAGGAGTTTGCCAACATTTGCCTGACCGGTGGGAGCGCTTATGAGGCCCGGATAAAGAATGGAGCTTCGGCGATATGACGCCGAAAAATAGAGTTCTAACCAACGGGACTCGACCTAATATATTTTAGGAATAAACCCCTCAGAATGAGACCGGTCCGTCTTTAAAGGTGGGGGACGTTGAGAGAATGTGGAGGGGAGGTAAACAACCAAAAAGGCCAAACCGTTTTCTGTCCAAAAGAGAATTGTTGGAAATCATAGATCAGCAGTGGCAACAAGGACTTCGGGATTTGAAAAAAGCTTCAATACGAATGAAGTATATTCGGGTCCTTCTTTTTCTTTCTTTTTTCTTCTCTTTTTTTCTATTTTTGGGATGGTGGCTTTCGGTAAAGAATGAAGGCTATTTGTTTTACGTTATTTGTGGTCATTGCTTCCAGTGGCAGGGTATTTTATTCCGGATTTAGAAGTAAGAGCTATTATCGAAACGGAGATTAATCTGGGGAGTGAATTCGGATCAAATCAGAAAGTAAAATATTATGACAAAAATTAAACCAATCTGGGGCAACTTTATCTGCCAGAATGGCTCGGAGAGAACAAATAGAAATAAAAAGATGAATCATAGTTTGCTTCATTTTTATACAGATAAAAGTAGTGCACAAAAAAGCATAAAAGTTAGATGTAGGGTTAAGAAAAACATTTTGAAATAAAATTATATTATTTTCAACTATTATTAAAATTTTTTTTACCATATACTTAACTAAACCAGTCTTAGATTATTTCTTTGTTAAAAGTTATAAATTTTCCAAGTAGACATTTTAAATCTTAGCTCTGACACTATAATGTGTTTGAATGTCTAAAGAAGTTTGCAAACAGCAAAAACATTTTTTTTGCTGGAAAATGCATTAGTCATTTATTTTTAATATTTATATTTCAAAAATTTCAACAGAATTCAACGTGTTTATTTAAAAGACGATATTTATAATACGGAAAGAAAAAAAATTAGATTTCATGTTATATTATATTAAAACTTCACATAAAATTATTATGGATATTAGATAAATATTTTATGTGCACATATTTGAAAGAATTATTTTTTTTTGTAATAATAATGATGAAATATTTACTAAATAAAAAATAAAAGAACTCATTTTGAATGCAATATTTTTTTGTTAATGCAATGTTTCAAAGTATTATGTAATTGTTTTAATCCTTGCCCTAGAAAGAACCATAGTTATCTTTATTAGATAAAAATAATGAAATTGATGAGAGGGGCGAAGACAACTGACAATAATTTTAGAGATAAATAAAAATTATTTCTTACAAAGTGGAATATAAAAATGTTTTTTATTTTTTTATTTTTCGAAATTTAAAAATTATACATTAACTGTGTTATAAGATGACTAAATTTAGCTCAGACATTTATTGTGACTGAAAATATGTAATAATCATCAAAATTTATTAATCTGATGCATAACTGTTTTATATATATATATTATAAATTTTCGTTCAAATATGAACAAAACATTTTATGAAAAATTTCAAACTTATTCCATTTAAGTCTTCAAGTGCTTGCTTCTGATTCATTAGAACAATATTACGTTTCTTAAAATAACTTTAGCTTAATATAACGTTTCGTTATGTTAAATTTCCAAATAATATTGCAGTTTAGTAAATAACTTGCTCTTAATTGTGTTTCAAAACTATATGAACGTGTCAGCAAATGTTAAACCTAAATAAACATTTCAATGACGTTCAGAATTTGAAGCAGTACATTGCTAAATTTTCTGCTATTTATAAATTATTATTATTAATTTTGCTTTAAAATTATATGAATGTGTTTCAAATGTTGAACCTAAAAAGAGATTTGGAAAAAATTCAGCAGCTGAAGTGTTAGAGAGCTCACTTTTCTGTACTACACAATAGAAATAAACTATTCTGTTACATATAATGCTAAATCATTTATAACTTGTCCAACTGGAGTGATGAGGTGAAAAATTGACACTTTAAATGATTGAATAAATAGGAATTACTCTGATATTTCAAACTGTAATGATACTTGCAGATATTCAAAATTGGGTGCAGAATCAAGAATCTTATTTGATTTATGCATTAAAGTCAATTATTTCACTAAATTTCAATTTCAATTAATCTTAAATATTCGAAATGCATTTCTTTTATATCAAATAATTTTCAAAAAGGAAATAAGATTTCAGTCCATTATCATAATGATCATAACAAATTTTTCTTGTTAACTTTTAAAATGATTATTCAAACACAAAATTCAGTTTAATTTTAATGCACTCAACCTAAATGAGTGCCCTGTATCAGAATGCATCCGAATCTTAAATTGCCGCGCATTATCAGGAAGCTTACTCGTTTTGCCGATCCATTAAGAGGCAAAAGTTTTCACTCATTAAAACTGTTTCTCTTTGTCGCCAAATATTACGCCAAAACCAATTTTCCTAGAGCCAGGAATCTAACAGCGTGTAATAGAGTCATCACTTTACAATCGGCAGAAAAGCCGCCGTTTGGGGAGAACAAAGCAAAGATGGCGAAGTAATTCAGTGCATGGTTCTTAACGTATCGGTAAACCATTAGTCGGCGGAAAATAGTTTTAGTTTTCTATACAGCCTTATAATAGCGATATTTTTTCTCTTATTTCTCTACTGGAAAACTGTGGATGAGACGGTTACCGCTGCCAAATGGTGTTTCAACTTATCTTTTAAACGGAGAAATTTTTATGATGGAAATTGATTTCTGGCAGAAGTTATTGCAGTTGGTCTTTGTTATGATTCTTTTCAGTGGTTGTGGTAATTTAACACATGCTGTGCGCGTCGTTCAAGAAATCAAAAGTGTAATATTTCTTATTTTTAATGTTGAATTGGAGAAGAAAAATATTACTTTTTGAAATTAAACTGCATTGAGTAAGAATATTTCTTGAGAAAGTCTTATACAATCAAAGCTAATTTTGATTTTATTGGGAATCTGCTATTGGCTATATATATTTACTAATAAACATGTTTTGTGAACTGTTTCTCATTTTATTCTACTTACAAGAATGTTGTATAATTTTTTAGAAAAATATGAAATACTCAGAAATATTTCTAGTTAGTTTTAAACAAATATATTATGTATATAATGAAAATAGAACAATAATATAATGTTATATAGATAATAATTTTAATGCTATTAGAGTTTTTTGAATTCAGTTAAGCTTGTGTTCACATTTTCTTTCATATAATTTCCTTAAAAATCTGTTGGCATTTTTCTGGAATGTGTATATATACATAACATACACACACACACACACA
Source organism: Argiope trifasciata (assembly GCA_026543055.1). Lineage (NCBI taxonomy): Eukaryota > Metazoa > Arthropoda > Arachnida > Araneae > Araneidae > Argiope > Argiope trifasciata. Next base: position 286,027 of record JAPMOQ010041062.1, on the reverse strand, counting down.
CACACACACACACACACACACACACACACACACTTTTTGATTCACATGTGAAACATTTATGGTTATTACGTTTAATCGTACTAGGGGACCTGAAAATTTAGATTAGCCCTTAATGGATTCCGTTCACATTTTAATTGAAAAATGAAAGTTGGTGCAAAGACCATAACTCAAATTGTTAGTCATAGCCTTATAGAATTATGATTTTCATAGAAAAAAATACTTAATTTAAAAAATTCCCTTTTTGATTGAGGAAGTTCTTAAACTGGAAATTAAAATTTGAATTTTCAACAATTAAAGTTACTTTCGCTGCGTAAGTTCTCGAAATGAGGATGAGATGCTTCTGGTATAGTAGTTGGATCTCACCTGGGGGGTACATGAAAAGGTGGGGATCTGGCTCCTCCCATTGATGAGGGGTCGTACATCCTTAGAGACTGGTTATACCATGGCGAGTGATGTCAATTTGGACTCAACCGCAGTTTTTACAAGTGCTGCTATAGTGGCAGTCCAGTCATTCAATATTTATTATCCGTTTCCCTTCAGGTGTTTTGAAGCATAATTAATATGACTTTACTTTGTATGCAAAGAAATAAAATGGAAGATGGAAATATAATTATCCTATTGCATGCCTGAGGAAAAGCTACTATATCCGGATAATGCATACATTTATAATGTTTATAAAGCATCAAGATCCCAAGATTATTTTCTAGAGAAAGCTAAGTAGTTCCAGAATAGGTAACAAAATTTTATTTATTCATAATTCAAAGAAAAGAAAAAAAACCATTCCAACATTTTTTAAGAAGTTGACTGATTTGGCTGATAGAACACTTGCGAAGAAATACACACACTACTATTTTGATATTTTTTTTCCCTTTCAGGTTAAACAGGTTATTAACTAAAATTAACTAGCTAACAGGTTATTACTTAACTCTTAGCACTCTCGAAGATATACCCCATAGGGAAACATACTGACCTTATTAAAGCACCAAGACAAACGACTAATGAAATTTAGACACAAAATATATGGTATTTCTCTATATCAGGAAGATAGTCAATATTAAATACAAAACTGACTTTTTAAGAAATTAGTTGTTAAAAAAATGCATTCGAAAAACTGATTTAATTCCATATTTTTTATATAATTTAAAATTTGAATCACTTTCTAAGATTATTTTATGCTCTCAAAAATAATTTATGCTATTCGATTATTTTAATAATCTCTAATGATGTAAAATTTTAACAGCATCATAATTCAGATTGGTTTATTTCTTTTACTTTTTTAATTGCAAGATTACTATAGTATGAATAATATATATAAAAATGTATTCAAGGTATTTAATTATTAAAATTAAACTTTCTTCTTCATAAGAATGAACAATCATGTGATCTGAGAGTTCATGATTAACATTAGGTATAAAAAATTCTCAACTAGTTGAGGGTTAATATGTTACTACCATAAACTTAAAAACTATATGAGTCACTACAAGAGAATATGAGGGTAACTTTAATACCTTACTCAAAGAGCTAAAACAAGCGGCAAAAAATATTATCTAATATGTCCAAAGATGTGTCGAACACCTCTGACAAGCTAAAGGCACACCTTGAACAGCTAAGGTGGGCAATATGGAAGGGGGAAAAAATGAAGAAAATTCTGAAAAGAAATCACGCCCGAAGTGATATTTCGGTTATAGGCGGCAGCAAGCCGCCGGTAAAAAGCACTAAAAATATCTCTCCGGCAAATAGGCGTTATGTTGGACACCAGATGGCCAAAATTGATTGCTGAGGCGAAAATCGCCGGCGCCAACAGCGCTGATAGAACCCTAGCTGATCGTTATTCGCCCTCATTTCGGTCTCAGGTAGTTTTTGAGCGTTATTTCCTCAGGTGATAAAAGGGAAAAGCCGCGCCGGACGATATTACACCGGGACAGATGAAACAAACGCGTCGGGTGGCCAGCGTAATAGAA
>JAPMOQ010041062.1:215094-272477 GCA_026543055.1 Argiope trifasciata | reverse complement strand
GAACACCTAAAATACTCATTTTACACTTCTAAACTTAGATCAAACTGAAAAATATTGATCCAATAGCCCTCTTATACAAAAATGCCAACTTACACCATTATTTCTCCTATCTGGTCAGCAAATATTCGTCAAGTTAAGGTGGTGGTGGTCTGCGCCTGTAGGTTCGAAATATAGCGCAGAAATGGAGAAAAAAACAGTATGGGAAAAGGAATTGCAAAATGTATTTTCGCTACCTTATTTACATATGTAATAAGAGTGGAAAGTATTTACTGGTTCGCCTCACCTATCTGAGTTCTTGCTCCTTCATTTGAATATGTAAATTCCCAGACCACAGGAAAAAATAACTAAAAATAACATCATGGGGACTTTCACAACATGAAGTCTACTTTGGAAGTCAGATATGGATAAATGCATAAAAAGATAGATCCCACTAGTTTCTCTTGTATCCTTGAAAATCTAATATTTTTACTTCAAAGATAGCATTAATAATCCAAAGACTTAAAGAAATAAAACTTATATCCACGGCAGATTATTTTTTCACTGGAGTTGACATTTCATATAGTGACAAATATTGATATAAATTATATTCTGAAATGTCAAATAATTATTCAGCTATGTACTTCAATCATACTTGCATACATATTGCTATTTTGAAATGCATTTTGTCTGTAAAATTATGTTTAAGTTTGATATACATAAAGTTAAATTTAAATACATTTTCATTTTTATGAGATTTGAATTCAGAAATCTGTTCACTCCATTAAAACTTTTCGTTTCTTTGATTTTAAAATATATTAATTAGTATTTTTATTTTAGAAACACTTTCAAGGCTGTATTTCTGGTAAAGAGTTTAAAAACAAAGAAATTTTGTCTGTCGTCAAATATGTTTTAATAGAATTTAATTTTGGTAACTCATAAAAGAAAATAAAAAGGTTAAAAAGGTTGCGATACAAATGATAATTTAAATAAAATACATTTATAGTTTTTGAATCGGTATTTAAATCATAAAACATGAATGCAAGTGAAAAAGACAATTTGTTTTAAATACCTGATTCTCGTTAACATCGTCTAAACCCACTGGTTAAAATAAAAAATAAACTCTTAAAAATACATCATTAAAAATTAGTATCTAATTTCATTATCATTTATAAGTTATTCACTAAATTACAGAGCTTTTAAAAGTATACTGTTTGTAACTCTTTAGAATTTTTTTCTCGAATAGCATCAAAAAATGTTTTCTTTTCGCTTTATTCAAGAAAATAAATAATTTTATTGAGACTATATGCATTATTAAATACAAAAATTAACAGCAATTTAGTAACTACTTTCATCCAAGAAAAAATATTTCTTCAAATAGCACTGAATTAAAAACAAAATATTTAGCAATTTCTTTTTTTTTTCAATCACCAACGATAAGCTTTGGTAATACATTATTTGAGATATTATATTCCATTTCGTTTGCAAAAGATTTAATAATTATTCCTATTCGAATGTAGTATCGAATTCCTAGTGTACTAGTGTAGTGAATTTTAGTTAAATGAGCAGGAGTCATTAAATACAAATAAAATGTCTTAAATATGATTCAATAATTATTTAATAATGATACATTTTTGCAGAGGAATATATTCAAACATAATTACTTTAATTTATTTGGTTATTTGGTATAATTTGGTGAGAACTTTTTAAAAACTTTTTTACATATTTCGCATTGATTTCTGATTTATTTATTATTATATCTAGTTACATACTTTTAAATTCTAGACATAAATAATTGCATATGCTTTATTAACTAGAATAAAATGAAATGTTAGTAATTTAAAATTTAAGTTTTTATTGTGATACACGGTACCTTTTGCTATTAATTTAGTGTTTCGAAATATGGTGGAATTAAATTAAAATAAAAGCTCTTAGATATAATTTCCTATTCAGGTTTCCATCAAATTATTAGGCAGTAAACCTATATTATTTTAATAGTATTTTATTTCTTATGTCCAAGATGCATTTATTAACATATTTTTATAAAGTCAAGTCCTATGGAATCACAATATACTGTTAAAAATATAATTACCCCTTAATCCATGCTCTAACTTCCACAATGCAGAATAAATTTACATTCCAGTTTTTCTTTAGTCCCCTTTCGCAAAAGCTAGCTTGTCTGGAATATTGAATCATCTTGAGTTGTTTAGATATATTTTCAAGTCGAATATTTACCAAATTATCTAACAATAAAATTATTCTATTTAATTTGTCTAATGCATTTTCTCTTCATTATGTAATCAGGTTTATTTAATGGAAATTTGTTTAAGGGTCTTATGAAGTTTTAAAAACATAAATGTAAAGTTCCTCTATTCCATGATATAGTTATTCCATTTTCTTATTTAACTTATAAACTACATAGATATGAAAAGTTATCTTTACTTACTTTTCACAGGTGATTAAATAATTGACGGAGCAAAGCAAACGATTCGAAACTAAAATATTTTTTTAAGAAAATGCCAAAACTCATTAATATTTACATTACTATTAAATTGATATTGTTAAAGAGATAATTTAATTTTTCATTTCCGCTCTGTAATAATTTAAGAAAATGTTACGAATAAACATCAAATCCAAGGTTAAATAGTAAATGAATTAAAACTCTAATTAATATTTCGAAAACAATTGCTTCGAGATACACTTATCCATTTTTCAAAGCGTTTATGTGTCAAATATGGAAGCTCAAATAGTTTGTTCTGTATAGAGTCAACGTAGAACAAACCGTTTCTTTTGATAAAGAGTTTATTCAAGATTTAAGCATTATTATAATTCGTGTATAACTGTAATGCGACGGATCACATAATACAAAGGAGTAGCTTAGCAACAAGATCATTAATCCACATACTAATGCAAAGCTGTTTACTGGGATATGGCTTATACCACTTTTAAACTCACAAGAAATGTATCGTTACAAGCCATTGAATAAGTAAGAGTAAATCTGAATTTCATTGTAAGACGGAACAGTCATATGCATGATTTTTACTGTTATTTTATGTAAGCAAAAATGAAATCAAATAACGATACCGAATAAGGACAATAACAAAATTTGGATATTATAATGGTATTCATAATTTGAAAAATTTACTGAAAGAAATAATATTGACGATTTCTAATAACTAAATGAATACTGATAAGTTTTCACCAAAAATATTTAAAACTGTAAATTTCAAACACTATTACTATCAAACACTTTTGAAAATCTACATTTTAGATTTTCAAAAAAAATGTATCCAAATGTCTGTTTGTTCAAAGGCAAATGATAATGTCTCTTTTTTTTATTATTTATATTTGTAGTCTAAGATTATTATTCAAAAATCTAATCTTATTACTGCAGATCCTTAGCTATAAGTATTTTATTTCAGTATTATTACCCACAAATCTTAATATTTTATAGCAAAACGTTTATAAGAAAAAAGATGTAAGCACGCCAATAAATTTAATCTTTGAATTTATTGTATTAAAGTCTTTATTTTCCCTTTATATTCAATATTATATAAATATTCTATCGCTGTAATTGATTTTTATGCATAAGAGCGGAAGTTATTTTGTTTATTGTTACATACTTCTTAAACAATAATTTACACAGTAAAGAGCGATTTAGATAATTAATTTTATGTGCTACTGTATATCTCAGCTTTCTAACTTCAAAATGTATCATTTTATGTGGTACTTACTCGTGATACTCGTCATAGAGAAACTAGCTGAAGAGAGTCACCGACTTAAGCCAATTTGTTCAATAGCTTCTGAGGGTAAAAGACCAGAGTACTCGATGTTAGAGATCTAACTTCAAGCTCATAAGAATATGACATGAATACAGTTGCTTAAACAACCCCTTTTTACCAAAAAAAAAAGAGCACAAGGTGAAGAACAACAATGCCCGAAGCAAGACAGCCAAATCACGGGCTATCCCTAGGGCAAGAAGCCGGTTGCATTGTTTTAAAAAAAATTTATCCACCATTTAGTTTGTATTGCTGGAAGTAATGTGTCCATTTGCATTTTTCTACAAGTTTCTATTTCTAAATAAATTATACATATAATTTTAAGGACAATTTTTATATTTGTTTTGTGGCATAATAGCATAACATTAATAAATCATTAAAAAACAAAACAAAAAAAATGCACTGGGCTTATTATCATTTAAATTTACTGTAGATAATGACGAAATTATTGGATTTATTTATTAATATCCCAGAATTTCATCTTGAGATACATGTTTTGTTGTTATTTTTTTTCTGTATTTTATGCGTTTTGCATGATTATTAAAAACTATTGAAATATATTTTAATAATTTAGTAACCATAGGAATTATAAAAACCCATAACCACTTACTGAATATATTTCACTAATAAATTATGCAAGCTAATTGGATTAAAATTAGAACGGAGAAATGAAATCTTACTTGGGGTGTTATTTAATAGCTGATTTGAGAAAAGCTGATAACAGAAATTTAGAATATTTATAATAACAAAATGCAAATTAAAATTTAAGGAATCAAAAATATTTTTAAAAATGAGATATTTTTAACATACAAGAAATTAACGTATTTAAAAACTGCTTTTACTAAATGTTATTTATGTTCGGCAAACTTCCTTCCGAATCAATTCGAAAAAAAAAGCGTTCAAGTGTTTCAGAATACTTATAATTACAAGATGAAAATTAAAAATTAAGAAATAAAAAAATATTTAAAATAAAATGATACTTTATTGAACTCAGAAATAACATGATTGGAAATTGATTTTATTAAATTTACTGATTTTCTACAAAACTTCGTTACTAGTTAATTCCAAAAAAGAGGGGATTATATAAAGGACAAAGGTAATATGCCTTCAAAAATCTATTTCTCAATACGAATTACCTTACAAAACTTTTAAAAAATAGTAAGTAATACAGTAAGAATACTGCCGATATTTTAAAATCAAATAATGAAACATGAAAGGAAAAAGAAATATTTAAAAATGTTGACATGTTTAGTAAAACATTGAAATATATGTTTTTAACAGTTCTGAGATTTATCAGTATATTCTCATTCAAAGATTAAAAATTTTAAAACATATAAAACAACGTTTTTGGATTTAAAAAAATACTGCAAAGCTTTACAAAATAAGAAAAAAAGTCATTGAAGGGTTTTAAATCTATATAGAAATCTATTTCAATAAAATTTACAAAGTTTAGAAATATAACACTTTTTTTTACAAATGAATAAATGCTTGGTTTAAAATTGAAATTTTGAAATCTCATATGAAATATATATATATATATATTTAAAATTTATCTGTTCAAAATATGTGTTATTATTTTTGTGTCCAAAAGTTTTCACCACACAGAAAATTTCAATAACACCAAGTATCAATTTGCTGATTTTTTTTTTTTTTTTGGATTTTCTGAGTTCAATAATATATTTTTATAGTATTTCGTATAAAATAAAAAAAAATCTCTTATTTGGAACCGTTCAAATAAGATAATCCCAACATCACCACAGTAGGAATTTAAAAAAAAAATATTTGGTATATTTTATTCATTTCAAATATGCTTTTATGCATTTTAGAAATGTTTTTTTTTTTAATTCCTACTGTGGTTTTTTTTGTTTTTTTTTTTTTTTTTTTTTTTTTTTCATATTTGAACATAATTTTTTGCCGATACAGATTTATAAAACTTTAAAGAGAGTCATAAAACATGTATTTCTTATTTCATAGTAAGTCTCGAAAAGTATTTTCTATCCAACTGGTATGAAATGGATCCTTGCAAAAGAAAAAAGAATTGCCATTTATTATTGTTTATGCTTATACTTTTCATTGAAATCTATTCTATGACGAGCCATTATGTATTTCCACTCGGAAAATTCTATTACATATAATCATTTTCATGATGTTTATTTTTATATACACGATCATTAAAAGAATAAACATGAAAAGTTTAAGAGATTTTAGACTCTATACAGAGATTTCAAACTAATGGGGATGCCTGTAACATAGAAAATTTTAAAAGACGTATAAAAAGACATAGATTATAGAAAGTTTTACATAAGAACCCCCCCCCCCAACAAAACTAAGTAAAAAAAATAAATGTAATATAATATAATGCGGAATAAAGCATTAAAAAATTTAACAAAACATCTGCTGAAAAGTAATGCACAGTTATAACATCACATTCATTTTCATAGAAAAATATTTGTAACACATATTTTCAATGCAATAAGAAATCTTTCTCAAATTCCCTTTAATTAAATAACTAATGAATCTTACAAGTAAACACACCAATTTCGTAATTTTATAAAATATTTTTAGACAGAAAATAAAGATGCGCTTTGTTTGAATTACAATTAGGAAGTATTTTTTTTCTTCATTATTACCCAAAATCGAATATGATTGTATACGATGTATTATTATTTTCTGTACAATGCACTGGCCAAATATTGCAAGGTTTTTTGTTTTTGTTTTTGTTTAAGGTATAACTCAAACGATTTGACAGATTCCTTGTTTCTAACTTGTCCCATCAGCAACAATATTTATAGGACAACAAACAAATACATTTTTACCAAGATTACTTCACACAACCTTTCAAAATTCGCTTCTGAGGCTCCTCATTGAAACCTTATATCAAGAATCAATCCCAAACAAAGATTTTGAATATAAATGTAGAAGATTGAATAGAATTATTATTCTTTAAAACATGCAACTAAACTTCAACAAAATTCCCATTCTGATTGATTTTATCTCCTTAATTTTCACTCTATTGACCAGAGGATAAATCTAGTTTTCTATGTAAAGTTAGATCTCAATCTAGCTTTACAGTGATCTGCAGGCCAAAAAATCCGGTTACATCTGAGATCGATCCATATATCTTAGTTGATAAAGCATACTTATCAAAACGTTATAATAGTTAAAAAGGATCTTGTAATGTCTAACTGTTTGCTAGCGATTTGTAGGTGGTTAATAATGAAAATATTAAGAAGTAGGAAAGACTGCTTATCTTCATTGCTAAATAAATTTAGAGACATTTCCAATTGCTGCTCATAGCAATTTTATAATAAATTGATTGTTTTTACTTTTGAATTTATCCATACATAGATGAAAATAGATTCAAAATATGATTAATTGATAATCTATGAAATAAAATTTATTTATGGTAAATTAAAATCTATTTAAAGTTTGTTTAGAAAAATTTGAGAATTAACAGTTGAACTGATCTTTTTAAGATAGCATGAATTTTTTAACTTTTTAACTGAGAATTTTGAATAATTAATTCCAATTAGAAAAAAAAATTATTGCGTTTTCGTTACAATATCATTACCAAGGTATCGCTTTTTGTCATATTGCTATCATGCCTATTTCAAATCATACATAATTATTCTAAATTATAATGGATGCTGCTACTTAAAAATATTTAAACATTGTCAATAAACATTTCGAAAAATCAATTGCATAAAAATTACAACCAAGTTATATAAATTGACCAAAAATTTAATTTAATTTTAAATCCTTGCTTATACTAATTATTTCTAACTTGCTTTAGTAAAAGGGTTTCCTCCTGAATCAAGAATTGAAATAGAGTTATTCAGTGTGCATGCTTAGCATTTAAAAAGGAATTATTGAATACATTTTTTATTTATTAGATCTGCAAAACTGTTTTGTTCTGGCTGTTTTTTAAGAATATGATATTTAAAATTGATTACATGAAATGTAATTTTAGAATGTGTGTTGATGGAGCATGAAAATTTTCAACATTAAAAATAAAAGTAATATTGTAAGTAAATAATGCACGTTTTTGCAATTAATAGCACAGAAAATTCTACTTCACTTAAAATAAAATTTTACTGAATGGTTTTACAAAAAAAAAAAAAAAAAAAAAAAAAAAAGAGCTGAAATTATTCTGAGTTGTATACAATTTGAATTTAAAAAATAGCATTTTTTATAGTTTTTAAGTGTTTATTTTTTTAAAGTTGGTAGTTTTTTTTCATCAAGTCAATAAATGATTAGTATTCGTGCTATTTAATAAACCGAAATACTTATTTTGTGTTTAGCAGCATATCAAGTAATTTATGGAATTCTTTCCATTGTTTAACTCTAAAATTTTACTAAAATTGTGTTGCTAAACAAACAATTAATTTTTAGAAAACTTACATGAGTTACCTTTCATTCAAGGTTACAAAATATGTGTAATGGAACTATCACGCAAACAATATTAACAAAGTACTGATGCGTAACAAATAAAAAATGTGTTTCCAATATCTAACAAATAGGCAATGAAATAAGATAAGATATGCATTATTGAAAAAAAATCTAAAAAAAAAAATAAACACACGAATTTAATTTCAATCTAATTCGTCTTTAAATAAAACATTTTAATGGTTATTCTATTTTGGAAACTAAAAAAGAATCTTTGCAAACTTTCTTCTAAAATTAGACAGAGCCTACGTTCCGTTAGAAACTTTCAGTACTTGACTTGATAAAATAAAATAAATATAAAATGTGATATTTTCTTTAAAAAATGCAAGGCAAAGAATTCTATGATCTTTTGCAATATTTAAATCATTAATTCAAAAAATTATCTTTATTTATACAGGATTGAATTTATACAGGATATGCATTCAAATTCCGGTCCAATGGCCAATTTGTAAAAAAATTATTAATAGGCATATATGTTGTTTAATACTATTAATTTGATCTAAATGAAGTAGATAATTACATTTTATGCAGCTTGAGTCAAACAATGCATTTATGAATAATGCGTTTTAATTTTCTTCCTACTTTGGTCTGTGAGCCATATTTTACAAAATATTTTTATTAATATTTTAAATAAAAGTTGCTTCATCAATCAGTCTTCTAAATCAATAATTAAAACGGACTGATTTATAAAATTAAAGAATATTATTTAGAAAACGTGTTCTTTTAGAACTTTCCGTCCATCATCTTAAAGAAAATATTAATTTCAGGCCAATCAATGCCAGGAATTACTTCAAGGTGATTATATTTAATTGAAAATTTTAGAACGCATTACTCATGGCGAACCAGCTGGTCGCCAAAGGCTGCTAGTATTTAATATGTTTATTATATTTTTGAAATATTTATTCTCGATAGATTCAAAATTTATATATGTGCATAAGGAACAAAATATTATTCATTGCATTTTTTCAAGAAAACTTTAGAACTATATTAATGAATCAGAGTAAAACAAAATCTTTCATTTGAAGACATTTTCGTAATAATGAACACTGACTAATATGTTTCAACATAATAATCTGGTTACATTAAAAATATTTATCTATTGGTTATAATTTGGTTACATTATATACATCTATATATTCAGTTAGGATGATTATCAACTGTAGACCCTATAAATAATTTAAAGGAATTTTGGGATGTTTTTTAAATTGTTTATAAATTATATAATTAATAAATACATACTGATATTCAGAAAAATTTCCCCTATGTTTAATAAGCAAGAAGCACAAAAACCGTGATAAAATTGAAACATGTATGGAATTTAGATAATAACAAAAATGTTTGTTCGTAAATTTCGGTAAAACATCCAAATAACAAATTTTCCAATGAAATGAGTTAGAATCCTACTGTAATGCAAATCGAAACAAAATAAATTGTTCGTATGTTGATTCTCATTATTAACTTATCTTTACTTATAGTTATTTAAACATATAAATCATAAATATTATTTAATACCAAAATGTGTAATACAGATTAATTATGCAATATATGTTACTTTTATTAACTTCTAAAAAACATGGTGATACATAGTTTAGTTAATTTTTGAGACCAGGAACTTAACTTTTAACTTTTAAATTAGTTTATCTAAGCATTTAATCAAACTTAGTATAAATAAGAAAAAAATAACCTTGTGTGATATGAGATTTTATATTTATTTCCATTTGAGGAAAAAAATATCAGAATTTAAAATAAAAAATTATCATCAACTTAAAAATATGTTTCATATTTAAAGAATTTTGGAAATTAAAACCTAACATTTAGAGATGTTAATAATGCTTATAATTTAAAAACAAATGAATAATATATGACAGCATTGATTGTTCATCTGTTCTTCTTCAATTTTTTTTGTTTGCTTTGGAAATTTTTAGTAATGTTTGTTATTATTAAAAATGATTTAATAAGGGTTTATAATTTCCTTGTGTGTCCTTAAATATTTCGCTGATGGAAATTTTATTCTTTTAATTTAATTTGTATTTTTATGCATATAGTTAATCTCACATTAAGGAAAATACTGCATATAGGCAATAATGAGTTACTTTAAAAAAAATTTTGCTTGAAATATTTATTTAAAAATCATACTATTTGGTATCATCAATAAGCACCAAACTTTACTTGCATTATGAAACTATATTATATAGAAAAATTTACGGTAAAATAATATGTTATACTTTACAATTCGATCAATTTAAAAACAAAAACTATCACTCAAATTTCTCTTGAATTTTCATTAGATTGAACATTTAAACATCGAATAAATATTTTTTGTTTTATAAATATTTTTCAGACGTTTAATATTATATTTTATGTGGGGCCAATATTATATTAGCTGTAAACTCAACAAAAGACAAATGTAAACATGTGCATACGATTTCTCTTTAAAAATATTTATATTTATAAATAATCTATAAAACCAATAAAAATAGAACAAAAATGGAAAAGAATTACATAAATAAAAGGAACATTTGAATTATGCAAAAGCTAAACGCATTTAAATTATTCTACAATTGCATTCACATTAAATATTTGTAATATATTTATTATAATATTTTATTTATGCTGACCTCAAAGCAGACTACTTTATATAAAGCCAAAATACTTTCTTTAAACTTTATAAATTAAGAATTTATATATTTTTTAGTGTTATTTTTGAACATCAAGCGGAAATACATGATGATTTTTAGGCTATTTTTCGGTAACCCAGAAATATTATTCTACACAATATAAATATCTTAGACGGAATTTTAAAATAATTGTTAAAACATTAGAAAAAAATAATACGATAATTAATTAATTATACAATAATAAATAATTATACAATAATTAATTAATAATACAAAAATAATACAATAATTAATTAATTATTAAAAATAATACAATAATTAATAATACAAAAAATATTACAGTAATTAATTAATACAAAAATAATACAAATTTGTTACAATAGATGCTAAGAATTTTGTTTTCTTATATATTTATATGTAATGATATTTTATAATCTTAATGGCATAATAATTAATTACTTATTTTTTATTTTAAATTAGCTCATATTAATTTCACTCCAAAATGTTCTCTAATTTACTGACACTATTCCCAATTTTATTTAATTAATTCTATAAGCGCTCTATAAAATAATCTCAGAATTTTCTCAACTACGGATAAAGGGATAAGAACCCTTATTATTTACAGCATTCTTTCTAAGATACCTAATATTATCAAGGAGATTTGAATAAACACACCGTCGGCTTTAAACTAACAACGAAATTTATTGAAGGAAAGTAGCGACTTGTCACTTTACAAGGTAGAGAATTTGCTTACGACTAGTGGGTATCAGCTTTTATGCACGAACAGAATATTCCAGAAAGAACTAAATAAAGAAAGGTATAGAATGTTAGAGAACATAAGAAAATAATAACTAATGAAACAAACTAAAAATCAGTACTTTGGATACAACAGCCAAGGAAAGCATCGAACCCACAACTCTGGGTCACGTGCTTTAACCATTCGGCCACTGAGCTTATGGTAAACTTGCTGCATGCAGCAATATCACATGTTCTAATTCTATACGGATCATAGAAATACTTCTCCTAATCTCATAGTAAAATCACTGAAGGAAATTATTTGATGTCTTCTGCTCTTTTGTCCTGATGTAGTCTGGCATATTTCTTACCATTAACTTTAAATTATGACTTTCGTGGTGAAATAAATCAAAGTTTTAAATTTTTTGACCACATAACTGCTGAAAATTGTTTACATATACATATTATTGTGTGTGTTTGTATGAAACTTGTTAAATTCAATAATTTATTTAATATCTCTTTCTAACGCTGAACGGAATTAATCTGTCTCCCCAGGATTTTTACGCTCAGCCCACTGCGGTGGTCAAGAGGAACCATAACCATTGGGATTCAGATCTTCCCCTAATCAAATGTAAACTGCTCTGTGTGAAATCTCAAGCTTATTAAGGATTTCGAATCTGCACAATAGAAGGGAGGGGAATACAGGGAGAATAAGTGGCAAAGGACCGGCTATGCTCGGTTATTGGAAACACCGGCGAGTTTCATTTACTCGACCTGTTGCCACTCATTGAGTCGAAATAATGATTGGAAAAGGGAATGGGGAGGTCTTTGTTTAAATCTCAGATTAATTCTCCACCGCTTGTGGTCTCAGTGAAAGCGAAATTGCTGAAATTACTGCGAGTTGAAGCAACCCTCGGTTGCAGCTTTGTCTTCTGCAGAAATGAGCAATTCGCTCGGCTTCCATTTTAATGAAAGGATAATATACGAGTTTCGGAGCCTTTGTAGAGGAACTGTGAAAGTCCTCTCGGACCATTATATTCATGCTATGAAAATGTGTTCTTTACCATTGAATAATCACAACGTCCTTGCACCTTATTGGCCGGAAATATTCAATGCTTAGTTGCCAGTTCCTGCTGTATATAGTGAAAAGTGTTGACCGGCTGTTCTTTCAGAATTTAATGGTTCATAGTAACGTTATTCAAAACGCATATCAAACATTTTAATTCCAGTGATATGTTTAACTGACTGTTTTAAAATGTCAAATCCCATGCACCGAAATCGATATCTTTTTTCTTATTATTTCGTATCATTAACTTTAAAAGCTATTAGTTTCAAACATATTCTGTAAGCTGATTATGCTTACGTATTTTTTGTATTAGGTACAAAGAAACAAATATATATTAATAAATATATAAATATTAGAAACACTGCCAATTGTCTAGATTTTTTACAACTTTGATTACGTTTTATGTATATGAACGCAAATCATAAATATATGAATAAAACAAAAGTGGTATAAAAAAGAGCGGTGGTAAAAGTAACAAAACAATACAAATAAAAGAGAAATTCATACTTCCTATTTAACTTCACATCGTATATATCATATTTGTTATTGTAAATGGAAAATGTATTACATTTTATTCAATGCTTTAAGTATTATAATGATTTCTTTTTTAGAAAGACCTTTTATTTTTTCGAAGCTGACAGAAGTAATATATTTCTATGCATTTTCAAATAAAATAAACACTCTTGGAATAAATATAAATAAGCAATACTTTACTAAGTTATAAAACATAAAAAATACATAAATTAAATTACATTTTAATTTGTGTATTTGTTATGTTTTACAAAAAAAATTCTACATTGATCATTTAGTAATTTTATGCTCGTTTTAATTCTTTTTTGCTTTTAAAAAACAGTTTTGAAAATTTCAAATCAATCGCATTTCTATACGCTTTAGATAATATACTTAAAACACCCACGTATTTTAAAAATGTTTATATTTATTGTCAATAACTCAAGCACATATAACATAAATATATATTTCAAGAAATATGTTTGAACAAGCTTTTAAATATTGTAATTGGAATATAAAAATATATAATAAAAACATATGATTTCCAACAAAAAAGTTTTATTTTGCTAAATAATTCCAAATTGTATTAAAACAACATAAAATTATCTCCAAACATTTCAGAGATTACATAAAAGTCAGTTTTTTGTAGATAGAATGAAATAGTATTGGCAGTATATCATATTATTTTATACAATTTAGCCTGGATTTGATATTTTATACTAAGTAAATTCAACTAGAAATTACCTATGTAGGCATTTTAGAAATTTATAATTATTTAGTCATATAATTTGTACTCTGAACTAAAGGGACATTCGTGGAGTTAGGATAAAATTATTGAAGTTACATGTAATTTCTAAGTTATTCTCTGATGATACAACATTATGAGCAAACCTATCAAATAAATCATTTATTTCGACGTTAATCAGAGTAATCTTCTGCATGAAGCTTGTTGGTAGTTCTAAAAATCGATATACACGCATTTCAAAATTTTTATTGGCAATTTGATATCATGTATCTACTGACTAATAGTAAGTCTCAAATTATATGCTCTATATTATATTAATGAGATTTGTAATTTAGTTTACAATCATTAATAACCCTGTTGATAGGAAATAAAAAATGGGTCATTGCAAGGAAAACAAAGTATTTTATTATTTATACAATGTGACTATAATAAAACTTCCTCTATTTTGCAACGTAAACTGTTGACGGATGGTGACTAAATTTGGTATATAGACTATAGACGAGATGCACTCAAGAAATTTCGAAAAAAAAAATCGATCCAAAATCTCTACCACAAGGCGCGTTTTCCTGTAAAAACATTAATTTTAACCCAATAATCGAGTAAAACGGAATACAAAAACAAAATTAGCATTTATTTACTAGTTTCTGATCATCGAACCTCATTACGTAAATTTAAGGAAAAAATAATAATATACTGTTTGAGGGAGAAAAGAAATTCAGTTCGCAGAAACAAAATTAGCACAAAATTAACGAAATTAAACAAGAGAAATAGTTATTAATCATGATACAGAGAAAGGTTCGTCATGTGACCACCCCCATTCACCAGGAAAATTTCAAATCGAGGGACAATATATTCAAAACCGACCGTGAATGATCTGTTGTGATGAAGCATTATGGAGTTCTTTAAGTCATCCAATGTCATCATTACAGTCTTAAACATCGACATAAAACAGGAGAACTATACTAAACTTTTCTTGTCCTAACCTGTTATGCGTAAAGATTCTCCTTCTACGCAAGCATGTAAATCTATGTATTTTTAGAATTGAGAACTTTTCCCGGTTTTACACTTTATTACTCATAATTCTTGTTCTGAATTAATATTATTTCTGTATTCTATTTTGGCTGTTTATTGTGTTAAATTAACGTTTTTCCAGAAAAGACACCATCTGGTGAACATTTTGGAATTTTTTTCCGAAATTCCATGTGCGGATATCGTATATAGTCTACGTATAGAATTTTGATCAATCCATTTATTAATTTGCGTTGTAGGTGGCTGTTTTTAGGGGAAATTTAATTATTACTATCCTGTATAATACTTAAAATAGTTGATGATACTGAATATAGAATTATCCTACCACGCAACTGAAATGTATAATAGGAAATATATAGGAAATATGTCTTTTGTTAAATATGAATAGTTTTTATGATCTTTCACAAACTATACGAAATGTAAAAAATAGTTGATGCTACTATTTTTTAAATTCCACAAAAGATCATAAAAACTATAGTAAGCATAAAATATGTCGTTGATAACGCATTTTCACCAGCTCGAGTCTTAAATTTCCTTATATGAAAGCTTCTATCACTCATTTAATATAATGTTTGCTACGTTTGCATATCCAATTAATTTAATTCATGAATAAAGTGTTAAAATGTTTTAATAAGCTTACTTTAATGAAAATGTTATAAATTTTACCTTTTTCTTTTAATATAAGTAGTTTTAATTTAATATTTTCTTCTTCCCCTTTTTAAGAATCTTTCAAAGGGAAAATATACTGCTTAGTATTTGTAAAAGGATTTTTACTTAATTTTGTAATTATAACTCAGTTCAATTGAATATATTTTATCCATAAATGCTTATATTTTGATACTTAAAATAATATTAAATAATTGAAATAATAAATAAATAATCATAATAAATATTACTACGAATAATCATAATATTAATCTGAAGTTCTATTATTGTCAAAACCTCAGCCTTGAGTGAACACTTTCTCTACTTTTTCATTCATCATTTCTGTTGTCATCCATTGTAAGATAAACTTAAAGCTTGTATCAAAAATAATAAATTATTTCTCTACATAGAATGACCATTATGATGCTTAGGCTCTCACTTAAGGATTTTTCTTCCCGCCAAAATTTCGGAAAGTTGAAAGTGAAATGCTAATGATTCTTCCAGAGCTAAATCTGAAGGTAAAGTAGTTGGAAGTTGCAGAAAAAGTTGTCGAAACTACTGCTTAGCTAATATTACGTTGCTTAATGATGGGAACAAAACCGACTTTTGCATTTTGCATGTTTAAAGGTAAAAAAATAAAAGGATGAAAAAGGTGAATATATTTTAAATTGCTGAAGGAAATGACTACCAGATACTTATTTAAAATTATTCAACTTATCTTTCTCTTAGTAAAAATAAAATAAGGAGGATTTTTTTCTTTAAAATTACAATGTGAAATATTAGCCTTTCATGAAAAGAAAATAGTCTGTATGTAATACATAAATAATATTCTAACTGTAACAATTATTTTTATACTCTTTTCATATACGAAAATGAATTTTTCATATATTAACCAGAAAAAGTTAAACTTTTTATCCGTTTAATTTTTACTATTGCCCAACCCTTTTAAATTATTGAAATTCATGTAGATTTATAGTTTTATTTTTGAATATGTTTATATTCAAATGGTTTCGTACCATAATAATTTATTAATACGCCAACTTATTTTATTTAAAAAAATGAGCCAATTAAATCTTCATGCTATAAATACAGAAGCTTAAAGCTAACTAAAACATTTATTGAATTTACATAAATTAAATGTTTGTTACTAAACACATAAAATTTTGCAGTTAGTATTTTATTCATAATTTCAAAATATTTAACTACGATTATTCCTACCAGTGAAACAAAATACACATTAAAACCAAACCGATTTGTTTTGGTAGTTTGTTTAATCAAGTAATATTTTCATCTTTTATTTAGATGGATTGAAATAACCTCTATTTACTTCCCTGTTGTTTTAAGAGCATTTATAAATACATCTTTTTATATCATTAATATGTAATTTTTCATTGCTTACTTCAGAAGGATTTTCACATCAACTGCAATTTTTCTCTCATAAAACCATCTTTGAATCAAATAGACCTTTTTTTTTAAATAAGTCAAACTCAAAATCCTGGGTATTTTCTTTGGTAATTTATAATTATTTACACTATGATATTTTTAACAAACGTATACGAATTTTCACGGAATTTGTAGAATAGCATTATTTAGAGCAATTATTTTCTTAGAAATGAGTACAAAAAATGTAATAGATTTTTATAACTAGGTGATATAAAAAAATAGCAGATATTTATGATTGGAAGATTTTAATTAGTTATTCGAGCATTCATACAGATTTGTGACTAAATTAGTGACAAAAGGTTTAAGTCTTTTCATATAGAGCATAAAGCTTTTTAATTATCGTAACGATCATGCACACGATCGAATGTAATGCCTTTAATGCCAGAATGATATCATTTCTAACATGGGTATTTTCGCCATAACTTGACAAAATTAATTACTCAAATACCTAAAATCAATTAAAACAGTCTGTTCTTTTCAGTTCTTGGGTTATATAGTCGCAAACAGACGAAAATATGTATTTGTAAATATATTTTTTTCTGTATGATAGAGGCCCAGTTGTGAAGATTATAAACCCCCAAAACAAAAATGTAGAGGAGTACAATAATTTTAATTTGTATACTTCATTGTGGAGGAAACATCGCATAATTATGCTTTTCTAATGTTTTTCTAAAGCATTGAAATTAATTTTGAATCCATTAATTATTTAGCAAAAGAAAGTCATTTCTACAGAGAAAATCAAATGTTTTAAAACAAATTCTGATATATTTATCATCACAATTGGGCGTTACCAGAGTCGTTTCCTTTTTGTTCAGAAATCGAGTGAATGACAATTTTTTCTTCTTTTTTCATTAATTATTTTCTCTGTTAATCCACATTACTACACATACTAATTTTTTAATTGAGTTTATTCTTTATTATTCAAGCATAATATATTGATTTAAAAATATAAATTATGTAAATTTAAACAATTATTCATTTGAAAAAGATTATTTGATTTTTACAGACTTTTTCGGAACTCATCTCGGTTTGTAAAAAGTATTTTACCATCAATTTCTCATTGAGTTTTCATATGCCTTTTAATAGTTTGGAAACTTACCACACGTGTGAATTCTCAATGCAAATATTAATATATATTTTTTAATTATGTATGTGGGTGTCTGTGTGATCTTAAAACGTAAAGAGTAGTGCATACATAATATTTTCACAGACTGAACATGAATTATTCATAAATATCCAGTCAAATAACTTTTTACACCTTTCGATACTTCGTAGTACATTTTAAATGGTACAGGTAATCATCATATTGTGTAACTTTTTAGAATAAGATTTTTTTCCTTTCTTTCTCATTTGAAATAAATGCACCATTATAAAACATCTTCAAGAGTAAGAGTAATAGCTTTCGGTTTAATAGTTCTCAGAATTAATTGCCAGTTACTGTACCTCTTCTATTTCATACTCTTCCAGAAACCAGAACAGCAGATGGAGGATTTTGCAACCACAGATTGCTAATACACATCCTACTCCTTTAGAACACATACGTTACAGCTTATTTGAAGTTTCCAATTACCGATTTTCCTCGACCAGAGAACTGAAAAGGTTTTGCTGGGGAGATGCCACTAGTTCATTATCGGGAATCGATCCCCACATTCCTTCTCTTGAAACACAGAGGTTTCAGATGTGGATGGACGTTGCGAATGACAAAAAGGAGGAAAAACCTTCAATTTTCTAGGATGGAAATATTTCAAATGCCCCCGAATTAATCGTTTAAACTTCAAAGAAAGTGAATGCTTTTGTCCTTGCCGTTATTTTCTGAAATTTTCAAAGACAAATGAAGGCTTTAAGGAAGTAGAATCCAGAAGGGAGGGTTCAAAACCTGTGCACAAACCTTTATTAAAGCTTAGCCAATTACGGGGCTGTGACAGAATCGATGAGTTAAAGTTGTGTCGGTTTAATTTTGGTTCTTAATGAATGACATTGGTAAGCTAAATAACCTTGGATAATGGATTAAAAAATATTTTTAAGCTTAAATGACAGTTAAAAAGTTAAATCTACTTGAATATAACTGTAACAATTTATTTAATCTAGATTTGCTTACATAGATTCATAGATTGATAGAATTCTTCTGCCATGGTCTTTTAGTTATTTTTTCCAATTTATGCTTAAAATACATTTAATTAATATAATAATAATAATAAAATAAACTGTCCCCTGACATACTTGTTTAAATATTTATTATTTATTTTCCTTTAATATATTATGTGATGTTTTGTATTAAATTTTTAAACGCTGAAAGAAACAGTGAAATAATTTTAATAGATTTAAAGGAGGAAGATTGGAAACGCTATTTTATCCTAATCCACTAAGGATTTCCCCCATAAGGATATTTATTTAAAATGAAAATACCTACGAAGAAATATTTTATCTGGTTTGAAGTTTAGAAGAGGAATCAAACAATGTAGCATTTCTTTTATCAAAAAGGTTACAAATGGTATAAAATCTTTCTTTCGATAGCAATTCAAGTTGTGCAAGTTTAAAAAGTTTGAAAACTATTATCGAATCAAGTCATGAAATTTTATTGAATCTCATGGGAATGAATTTTACATTATTCAGGGAAAATGGTAATATATTTATAAAAACCATTCTATTTCTTTTTGAAATCATGCTAAAAGGGAAACGAAAAATATTCTTTGGCATCGAACTATTATTTCAATATTTAAAACGTGAGATTTACAAAATATTTTATTAAAATTAACTTTTTTTCCCTTATATACAGTCAAAAATATCTCAAAGCTTACGAATATGAAATCAAGCTTGGTTGACAATCATTCATTAGCTATTTCATTTTAGTAAGTAATGTTGAAATTTTAACTGTATATATATATATAAATGTTTATTTTTATATTTTCTAATTTTCTAGTTTTAAGATGTATATTTTTGTTTAATCTTAATCCAATGCACCTGCGATTTGGGAAATATCAAATTACTGTACATCAAACCATACACTTTGGGGAAGCATTTCAATATAAGAATACAAAATATTTCTGTGTGACCATTGTTTTCGTTATCCAAGAGGATATAAATTTTACTAAATCAGCTACTCCTTACCAATGGCAGAATAATCCTCTTACGGGAGTAGACCGTGAGAATTTAAGTTCTTCCGGATTCATTCACTAGTCCTCCTTATATCGGAATGTTGAGATGATTTAATATTTCCGTGTGCAACCAGGTAGGTCAAGGCATCCATTTATGATTATATTAAACAATTCGTTGAAATGGGAGCCTGTTCTCAACCTTATATTTTAATTATTATTTATTATTTTAATTAATTTAATTTTTTTATTCTCAATGGATTTATATTTAATTTAAAAGCAGTTGGTTTTTACTTTTTCCTTAATATTTGCACTTGATTGGAGAAATGTACTAATTACTAATCCCGTCTAATAATAGACATTACTAACACAGGTGCACTGATAACGTCATTTCATGCCAATTCTAAATTTCTCAGCTCCAAATCTCATGCAATTTCTTTTGAGTGATGAACTATATCTGCTTTTATTTTTTGACTGCGAACCTAGCGCATTCTGTCCTTAATGCTTCAAAATATCAATAGCATTGTTTGTTTAATCCGTCAGACATTTTTTTGAATAAAAAATTTCATCATTTCATTGATTATTAATAAAATTATTATATTACAATACTTTATTTTTGTACAAGTTTCGATAAAAAATATTTTAGAAAGATTTTTTTTAAATAGCTGTTGTCGAGGAAATCGGGCATATTGTATTTCTTTATTATGAGTTTCTGAATAGCTAAGAAATTTTTCTTTTATGTTTTGTGGTTATATGTATGTAATATTTTGCAAACGTCATAAATAACGCATTAACATGCTATACTTGAAATGCTTGATTAGCTGATACATTTGCATGCGTCTCTTTAAGCTTGGAAAGCTTAATTGGGATGTATGGTTGATACATTTTTCATACTATACCATTCAGGCATTTCAACAATTTTGTTCTTGTATTTATAATAGAGTTAAGCTCCTAATTTTACCAACATAATAAATTAATCATATTTATAATTCTTCTCAGTTTTTGCACTCCACAATTATCTTATACGCATCCTGATTATAAACAGCCCATTATTTAGTTTAATTATTTTATGGAAATTTAGAACATTGTTGCATATTTGTTTATTTCTAGTTTGTTCTTTCATTAAGATATTACTTTTGAAACTATTTAAGTTTAAAACTATGCATCTGGGGAATCAAAAGGATTAATGATTGGTGGTTTGAGTCATATAAGATAAAGTTTTATATGGCTTAAAATTGTTTAATATATTACAAAATTCATTATTTAATAACTTGTGAAGATTTAACAGCAGAGATGCATGGTTTCAGAAACATAGTTCCACAGTTTACATGCATTTACTAATTTTCACTTAATTTTACTTATGTACCTTAAATAATCTACTGATTTCATAAGACTAGAGGGAAATAACTTTATGGTGGATAACTACGTTAAACAAATTGATTTTTTGTGAAATTATTATTTTTATTTAATATTATTAATATTTTTGTACAAGTATCTTTATAAAACTGTTAGAATTTAGTTTCTAATCTATTTTTTGAGATATTACTTCCAATTTTAGGCGCTATTTTCTAATATTCTAAACATTGAAAAATTTTTCTTACGAAAAGTCTCCTAATTCCAAATGTAATTCATTTTTTTTGGTTCAAATTCGTTATACAGATTTTTCAATATGTTGGGAAGTATTTGAGTTAGAGAATAAGTAATGTATTCATATAGTCATGCATTATATTCATTAATAATGCATTTCATAAGTAATGTATTCCTCCCCTTTCTACAAAAACGCTTTGTTTTCGATCTCTTAATTTTTACTTTTGAAGAAAATACGTCATCTAGGTCCCTGACTTGTCTAAAATTCTTTCATTAGGGACATTAACCTCTAGCTTACGGCCGGTAAAACAGCTACAGTAGTTTTTTTTTCAACCATTTCTTACGATTCGGTACAACTGCTGTACCATAAACGAATTTGGATTTTGTGCCCTCACTTAAACTTTCCAGCTGAACCATAATTGCCCCATAAAATTCCCTCCCTATTGTGTCATACCCCTTAGGGTCGGGAAATTTCGTTCTTCCCTTGTTGTAACATTAATTGTTGCCGATAGTGAATTTTATGACCTGTTTTTGCTACGTTTCTTTTTGAAGTTCCTAAGGGATATGGAATGAGTTAGCATAATTTCACTTGCGAGTAATCCTGGATTGAAAACGTGGAACAAAATGGCCTGCAAAGGTGCTCAACAGTTATATGCACAACTAGCAATGTATATCTTTGTATTGATAAAGATCGCTCCATGAAGTCTCATAGAACTCTGTTGAATGGAAATAATGCCTGGAACCATGAATGATTTTATTACAATACAAATAAATGTTTTTCTTATTAATTTCAAAGTGAAACTCAAACATTTCAGCAAGGCAGAAATTTGTGTATCTGAATCAAAATTAATTGGAAAATTTTAAGAACAATATAGGAGATAAAATCTTTTAAGTGGGAAGTAACAAAACTTTATTTGCAATAAAACTTACTACTGTAGCAAATTTCAACAAAAAAGAAAAACTAACTAAATAAAAAACTTTTCAAAGTAAATTGAAGTTTCCTTGAAAATAAAATAAACTAAAGCTTAAAAACTTTTTTTTAGATCCTCAAAACAAAGCAATGACTCATTTTGCAATCATTTAAATGAAAAATAAATGTGGATTAGACTTTCTTCAGAATAAAAAAGAAAGGAAGGAATCGAAGACACCTCTTAGAAAAAAATATTAAAAGTTAAATATATTCTGATAGAAAATTAGTAAAAATTTTTTCCATCCTTAAATTTAAGCAAATAATTAATTACAATTATAGCAAAAATTCTTTTT
This sequence comes from Argiope trifasciata, assembly GCA_026543055.1. Classification (NCBI taxonomy): domain Eukaryota; kingdom Metazoa; phylum Arthropoda; class Arachnida; order Araneae; family Araneidae; genus Argiope; species Argiope trifasciata. The sequence goes on along the minus strand of JAPMOQ010041062.1, from coordinate 249,543 downwards.
TGGAAACAAAATGATTCATTCTCTTAACTAATAAGAATAAATAAAATATTTGCTTTCAGAACAAGAATTAGTTAATATGGCTTCTTTGATCACTATACAAACACAGTTCTTAACAGCTAAGAAATCTTACAAATTTTACAACTTCATATCAATATATTCTTATATCTGAGTCAATCTAATTGAATGATAAATATCTGCACCAAGAATTACTTGATGTTATGTTTCACACAGTAGTATAATGAAAATATTCCGTGTCCAAGATAAAATGTTACATCCAACATTTCTTTTCAATTTTAAATTTTCCTAATTTAATTTTATATATTGCTGCTAAAATACATTTCGGTTTTGATGTTTAAGTAAATTCTCAGTGTAATCATTATTTGTAATTATTTATGAAAACGATAGATTTAGTATTTTACAATTAATAATTCAACAAACGTTATTAATGCAATTCTAAAATACTGAAGGGGATTCGTAAAATTTATCAAAATAATAATAAGTTCGTTTTTCTGTGCTTTCAAATAACAATAGAGAAGTAACAAAATGCTTATACCTTTAAATCAATCCGCTGAAAAATGACTGGACAGTCAAATTATTCAGAAAATATTTACAATGAAATAAAACAAAGTTTTATAAAAAGTAGGGAAATTCTAGATTTAATTTTAATCATTTCTCAAAGATAATCTAAATAACTTCCTATTAAAGATACTAGGATTTAATAACAAGTACTGATAATCGAGAATGTCACACAGCAAAAAGACTGTCAAAAATAAAGCAAACTTTTTAGCGTAATACTTTCGGAATCAAATCTTATGCATCGAATTCTAAGAAAACCATAGTCTTGTTGTTATATTAACCTTGCCTTTGTTTGTTATATTAATTGTTTTAAATCTGCTGATTAATTACTTATCAGTAAATTTTCGTACAGAAAAAAAGAATGTTTTTTATAATTCAGTTACTGAATGTCTACAAAACTAATTACAGATTTCAAAAATATTAAACTACAATGATAAATTGAAATTCCCAGAGAAAAATTTATCAATTTAAATCTTAAGCATTGACAATATAATGGGGGAAGGTTACTCTTAATTTATATTAGAAACGGCTCGAACTGTGTCAGGAATAAAAATGATATTCGATTTCTATGGGATCAATACACTATTATAAAAACATTTAAGGATGTTTTTAATTAACAAATGCACGAGATGCAAGAAGAAATGCGAATATTTTTGAAAAGAAAATGTAAACAATTTGGATCTTTAATACATTATATATAAATCGTTACATCTTATCAAATCTGATGAGTTAAAATTATAAAAATAAAACAAGATTCACTATATCGCGTTCAAGCTTTGTCAGTTAATTTTGCAGCTTCAGTAATGCTCGAGAAATCAATTTAATTTTAAATGTAATTGAACATTTGTAAATTTTCTCCGTAATGTATTAAACTTTTTAGCAGATATCTTATTTTCAATTTATTTAGCTCGATAATAATATTTAATGCAATATTTTCTCCTACAGAATTGATGAAATAATTGTCAGTAATAATAATAATACGATTAAAGGCCTTCTCTAGAGTTCGGACAATTTAAAACCGAAAAAAAAAAACCGTACTTCTGAGGGAAAAGATGGCCCAATAACTCTACGGGTGGTTGAAATCAAAAAGGTTATTTTCAACAAAAGAACGCTTTTAAAAAAGTGGAAAGCCTTTTCTAGTTTATGTCACTAAATGCCGTATTCAAAGAAGCTTTTTCAAGTTTGGGTTGCCGATACTTAAAGGTTAAGGAAAATTTCCTTTTATTAATATATTTTAGTTAACACATTTCTTGTGTCTTTTAGTATACCTTGGAAGTAATAATTTTGCAATCGATTTTAGACTTACTTCCTTATGAACTAGAGAGGTGAAATGTTAAATATATATCTTAACTGGCTTAAAATTCAATATCAACTCTTTAGACTTTTGTCTCTTTCTTTGTCTTTTCAGTAGGAATTTTGGTATAAATTGTAGCTCATCGGAGGCTCAGTTTAAAATACATAACAAAATTTAATAGACACAAGGGTAAAAAGCAGAAAATACTTTTTTAAAGAAAGAAGTCAATATTTCAATTATAATTTCGCGGTGATATCCGAGCTTATGCCTTAGTTTGAATCTATCTAATAAGTAAAAGGAATGGAATATCTCATAATTAAAGGGAACTTTTTTTTTCAGGAACGAAAGAGATAAAGCACTCCAAAAGCATTTAGGATAAATTGGATATGAGTCAGAGGATTTCTAGCTATGATACAATCTTAAAACTTTAGGAACTCCTTCCGCTATCCAACGACATTTGCTCACTACTATGAATCCAGTAGAATAAGGCTGTAGCTTCTTTTAGCAGCAAACAAAAGTAAATATCGAAAGTTATCTACAGAATAGTAAATACTGCATTAGATATAGTAGTAACACAACAGTATTAGAGTGTCACGTAGGTTTCTCCTGTTTCTAATACGAAACGAATACACAGTATTTGTTATTTAAGATGTTGTTTATTTTATTTTATAAGACCTCTTTTGCTCTATTACCTAATTCCACCGCATCCGACATTATGTCTCCTTTCTAAATTGCTGTGTTTTGTACAAGAAATAATTCTCCAGGTGAGCTTTTTTTTCGCTGAAGGGATTAAATCTTAAAGTGAAAGGAATATTTTGATAGATCGAAGTAATCCAAAGGAGTGAGACCTGTAGAGTATGCAGGAAGTGGTAAAGCCACCCATTCAAACTATAAGAGCTTCTCTACTCCGACTAATACAGTATGTGGTCTCGCGTCGTTGTGATGAAAAACAATGTTTCGTTGGCTCATTAATTCTGACTTTATTTTAACCATGATTGCTTTCGCTTTATCCAGCTCATAACAACATTTCATAGAATTTATAATTCTAACTTGGAAGGAGCTCATAGAAAATTACGCCTTTCAAAATCCACTAAATGGACAAAAGGAATTTTTTGGGGTATAATCTCAGTTTTACAACTGTCCTTACACCAAGTGGGTTTTCTATGCACATTTTCATATAAAGTCAAAGTATCGTCTCTAATGACAATCCTTTTTAAAAACAGTGAGAAAGTGCGATGAGAAAGAAACTTTTGGGCCACCCTAATATTTGGAAGTAATGGACATCCTCATTAGATCAAACAAATCATATTTGGTTTTTGATCAGCAAAATAATGAGTTTAGAAAAGTAAGAGTATGCTAGACTTAAATACACCTGAATTTGAAGGAAGTTTAAGAGTCAACATTGCAGTTAACCAGAAAATGTCAAAGATCTTAACAAATGTTGTGAGTTTCCATTCTAAAAATTCAATCCACTGCATATATGCATAAAATGTATACCATAGAATATCAAATTTCTTCAAAGAGGATTTTATTTCTTTCTAAAATAGGTATTTATTTTCATCGAAGGATAAATATCATTTTATTTTGTAATATGATTCATAACGTATATTCAACCGCGCCAAAAAGTTTGGAACAGTGGTTCCTATTGCTAAAAAGATTTGATTTCCAAAATTTAAAATTTGATTCATTTTTAAGCAATAGCTAATATTTGTAGAAATGATATCATTTCAAAAACTTAGATATTTGAATAGAAAGGAAGTCATAAATCATGTTCAAAGTCTTAGAGAGTAGCATTTCTTTAAGGTAATTTCGATTTTTGCATTCAGTCTCTGAAATTCAATCAATCATTTTGCTTCTGAATGTATACCAATCGAAAAAAAAACCCCACAAATATCTGTATATAAGTAAGGCTTTTGTAAGATAGAAATGTCTTTTTTCCTGAAATCGTTCTGCTGTAATGCTTAAATAGTATATAAATGTGAAAAAATGTTTGTTTCCTAGATAATAATATTACTATTGTATATTCAACTGCTTAAGAAAAAATCCAGCATATTCTTAAAAGAATAGCAATATAAGTATATGTTCTATAAGGTTTTTTAACGATTAAAAAATTTTCATAAAAATGTTATTATCAAGTAAAATGTAAGTTGAACTATTTATATGTTTACATTAATTCCATTAACATTTTATGTAAAATTATTCAAATTTAATCATTCTAATATAAAATATTTTAAAGTTAAATTTCCTTAATAAGTTTAAAAATATTCTTTTCAAATATAATCATTATTTTATTCCTTTTTTTTTTTACCTGAATCGATTTTTAGACATATTATAGCATTTGAATAAAATAATTAAAACAAGGTTTATTATAATAGATAATGATCCTTAATATAGCTGAATATCAACTGATCATCACATCAACATAAAAAAATTTCCATTTAAGTTCCGAAATGTTCCCAATTTAATTTAGAACATTTTTTGTTAAAACATAGCTATTTATTGATGAATATTAAAATTTAAACATTAAATGAGAAAAAAAGTGACACACTTTTTAGAATATATAGTTGTATATTTGAAAAACAGCTTTTTTATTTAACCAATAGTTTTGCAAATATTCAGTATTATCTTTTCAAACCAACAAATTATTTTTTTTTTCAAAAAAATGAAAATTCCTACCTTAAAATTTGTGATACTTTGATAATAGTATTCAGCTATGAGAGTAAATTAAATACTAATAAAATTTTTATAAAAACATATTTAAACTAAACATTAAATAACTGAGTGTAATAATTATTTTTAGAGTCAAAATAATTTAGGCACAAGTTTTCTTATTATAAAAAGTCATATATTTGTATGTGCATTTAATTAAGAGTTGAAATATAAAATCTGAATACCATTGGAAGGTCATTTATCATTTAGAAGGAACTAAACAAGGCAATTTTCATAAGTTTTATTGAGAAAATTTATAATAAGGCCTTTTAATTCATTTCACTCGCTACACGATAAGAGTTACAGTACTATAAGTCCCTTATCAAGTGCAATCTTAAGTCACATATAAGTCACATTTAGAAACCATATATTTAGATCTTATTTTTTCCAACACATGAGAAATGAAGTTCTATTTTTGTTTAAACTTAGTTTAAATCTTTTTATGTGTTGATTCTCTCTGAAATATTTTGCTCCTGATAATTGACTTGCCTCATATACGTAACTCAAACATAAAATAATGATTTTACTAATATATTAGATTATTTTTTCACTTATGTCCTTTTGAAATTTCTAAATCTGCTGTTGTACTATGAAGGAAACAAACATCCAGTTAATTTTGAGCTTAGTGCTTGCTTGGTAAGTAAAAGCTTTATATGCTAATAAACCATGATTTTAAACTATGATATTAAAACTTCTAACTATGTATTATATCACTTTCTGATACTTTCCCTCTATGAATAACATCCGGTGTTTCCGATAAACCTGAGCAAGAACTCCCATTCTTACACCACTTAATGACCGATTCGCTGCTTCAAATGTGCTCTATCAACCGCATCCTGTCACTCGAAATAAATGGCGGTTAACCCTTATCTTTAAGGGGTCTTCAATCAAAATTCATTGCCCTTCTTTCCTGACAACCCCTATTCCTCTGCTGTCCTACTATTTAGGAAGGAAGCGCACATGATCCGATGACCTCTAAACGAAAAATTAAAACGAATTTCATAGAGTTTTCACAAACTTTTATACTACACAGAAGTGCTATATTCTAAAAAAATCGTTTGATCTGCCACCCACCCCCAAGAGTACATCCAAAAGTTTCCCAACAAGAGCCGCAATTTTCCTTAGCACTTGGATCGCAGATTCTTGAGATAATGTCATCATCAGCTTTTCGATCTCTCAACTCGACAGACACTTAGACACCAGGCACACAGTGGTGGGCGCCCTTATCCCTTTCTATCCCCGCTTCGCCTTTTCTCTTCTGTGTCTTTCTATTGGCGGAATAAAAGGGGAGGTGAAAATGTGTTCTTAATGGACCCTTCTCCTCGTTAAGGATCGTGGTCCCTGGACACCTAGATGGAGGAACGGATTGATAGGAGCGGGGATTTCCAAAAATTTAATTTCCGAAGGGAGATAGTTGAGACGAAATATAATATTCTCGACAGGTTTCCTTTTATTTCTATTCTTTCTTAATGAGTATGATGATTAACACTTCAAATCCTCACCAAGTAATGAATGTAATGATCATTCATGTCTTTCTGTCAACAAATCACAATTTAATTTTTTTTAAATCTAATAAATGTTCCTGTTACCGTATTTTTTTTTAACTCAGATTATAATATTAAATATCATATTACTTTTTTCTTATATTTAAAATAATCTACGATGATTCACACATATTAATGAGATCATCTATATAATTAGATGTCCAATTTTTTCCCTATTTCATAACTGCAGAAGAAAAGAAGTTATCTAATCTGATAGAAGATTTGAATCACAGGTGACTCACGCTCCACTAATAAATTAAATTTATGTATTTATTCAATCATCTCAGTTATTATCCTAACATTACAAACAATTTCTAATTTTTGCAGCTAAATTATTTTAGAACAATATTTCAGTGCGTATGTAAATGTATATATTGTCAATATATAAGTCACCTAATCTTATTGCGTTTAAGATATCATCGGTACAATATATATATATGTGAAAAGTTTTCAGATAAATTCAATCTTGATAATAATTATGAAATCAGAATTATACCGGTTTTTCTTGTTTCGAAATAATCAAAAGATAATGATTTTCGCAATCAATGTGAAGATTAGCATAATACTGATTAGTTTAAAACAGCGTAATTTATACAGTTTGTTAAATCCTTTTAAAAAGATTATATTGCATAACCCATCTTCAAAATTCATAGCTCGTATCGATATAGCTAGGCACTTATGACAATTATAATCACGGGAACACATCAATCAAGACATATATGATTAAAATATTAAGCTCATATGTCTTTTTAATGCAAATTCTTTTGATCCAGATAGTATCAAGTTATATAAACATAATCCAATTCTAATTGTAGCAATAGATTTTTTTTTGCTTTCATTTATCAACTTATATTTCTTCTTCATTAATATTATTCATTAATGTATTTTCTTATTTCACAAAATTTGAAATACAACTTATTAGGTTGTTCGGAAAGTAATTTCGTTTTTTCCCGACAGAGGATTTAATTGTATTTTTCGCACCCAATTTCATACTTAAACCGCAAAATCATTTTATGTTTTAAGAGCTGATATAGCAAGGCTTGAGTGTGAAAAAGTGCAGCTGATTCTTCGCAGTAGTTTTTGGATGGTGCCCTTTTAAATATGGAGAGCAATAAACAGCATTTTCGTCATTTTTTTCTTTTTTGCTATATAAAAGGTAAAAATGCTGTCAAGCCAGAAATAAATTAGCCAATATGTGTGGAGAAGATGTGTTAACAGTACATCAGTACCAGAACTGATTTGCAAAATTTTTCCTTCAAATGAGGAGGCCAAAAACCACCTCGATCAGTTTTTTTTTTACAGCAAAGACCAAAACTTTTATGAGCGTGTAATCATGTTACTACCAAAAATATGGCAAAAGGTATTAGACCAGAATGGCAATTTTATAATTTAATAAATAATTTATTCATTAAACGAAAATTTCTTTTCATTTTGACAAAAAAAAAAAAAAAAAAAACGAAATGACTTTCCGAACAACCCAATATATTTATTCTCGTTATATTTGCATAAAAATGTAAACAAAAGGATATATAATAATATAAAATGATACTATAATAAGAATAATGTTTATAACATAGATCAAACATTTAAATTAAAAAAATAATCCATTTATATGAAAAATAATTCATTTTAAGCTATAAAATCTGTAAAATAACAATAACAGTTTCATCCATTCGAAGTAATATAATTCGATTGAAAATTTTATTTCCTATTGATTCTATGAATTATTCGCAAGGTTTGCAAATCATTTGTAGTATGTACTATGAATACTTCAAAAAAAAGGCCTTGTCTGTTCAATAGATTTCACATAATTCTTGTTTCCAGAGCAGCGGATTTAATACTGCATTTTGTTTGTTATCCACACTTATTTTCCGAGAGTTATTTAATAACATAATAGCTTTGGGCTATTCAGTCCCAGCGCAAACTTATTATCAATGTTTGCCCAGAAAACAAGATGCTCCGTAATGGAATGTCCCTTGATGGAAGAAAATCTTCCATGTTTGCTAAAACTCCTTCCTTATTTCTTTTTCATTGTCAGTTTATCGAAAAAAAAAAAAATCTAATTTCTATCCTTTCACGATTTTCTGAAGGATCGAAATCATGCCCCCATCGGGCTAATAAAACCACAGCCACCGTGACTCGCCCACCAATGCTCAAGAATTTCCTCGAGAGACGACAATATTTCCCTGGATGAGCCAGCAACAATAACACGAGCTCTTCTTTTATGCGGCCGGCGGCCAAACCAATAACAGGCTCTGATTCAACCGCTAACAAAGCCTGCATCACTTCAACGCTGATTCCTCCTTCAATCGATGGAAGGGAAATCGACAGGACATACACACTCGTCCTTCGAGCAATCGTCTACATACTGATCGAAAGGGTGATTGGAGAATGTCATCTAGACGGTCGGATAGATTTAGGAGAGGACAACAGTATTTGCTTAAGATGTAACTATTTAATTGGCATTCAGTTCGAATTCTTTAAATATAAGCTTTTATGATGGATCATGCCCTTTAAAATAGACCAAGTATGCATGTTATAATGCGAAACATAACGTAAACAAACAATAAAATGAATATATTTAGATTATTTTATCAATGACCCAATCTCTTAAAATTTAAGGATATAAAGATTAAAATTTTGGATTTAAAATCTTAATAAAGTACATCAAATTGATAAATACTGTTTTTCATAAATTGATGAACTTTTAAATGAATTTGATATCGATTAATCTTTAAAATGAATTTGATTTTAAAGAGAGTAGAAACCACTAAACAAAGAAAGGAATGCTTTGTTTCTGATTTTACCTTTGTGTGAAGTAAAGAATATTCCTATATATTTGTTATTTGTATATGATAATCCATTTTATAGTAGTTTTCTCAATACGTTTATTTGATTATGAAAGAAATACCTTATTAATCCTTTTATATTCAATATAGTTTTTGACATGCACATCATATTACTGAATATTTAATTTTAAAATCTTGGTTAAATGAAAATATCAAGTAATTTAATATGTAAGAGTCTCTTATAAATGCTTCAATGTCTTCAATGCTCTCTCTCTCTCTCTCTATATATATATATATATATATAACTGTTGGAAAAAGATGCTACAATTGTGTTGGGAAATAAACAAGGTGCCCAAGATTTCATACTCAATTTAAAACGTTTGCTGTTTGAACGAAATCTATATAAATAAAAATGAATGTTTGTGTATATGTTACTTAGGCAGTGTCGTACCGATCGTCTGATTCCTATGAAACTTCGAATACTTATTTCTTATACTTACGGAATGGTTATAGGCATTGTAAAATTATGTTATCTATATGAATAAAAATTAATGTTTGTCTGTATGACTCTTAGGGCCTTATCACGCTGCGAAATATCGTCTGCATGTTCCGTCAAGGAACGATAACGAAAGTGACGTCACTTTAAAGTTTCACATGATTAGTTGAATTTTGTTTGCAGACTATATTTCCGTTACTATCTTCGGCATTTTCAAGCTGGTTAAAAAAAGTTGTCGTTGTCGAAAAGCTTGCTTGACTGTCTTTTGAAGGTAGAAACGGAAAATTTCTGACGGAAAGTGCGGACGATATTTCGCCGTGCGATAAAGCTTTTATGCGGTGTCGTACAGAACAGCCGACTGCGATGAAACTTATATATATAATTTTATAACTTGCACTTATTTGTTTCTGTTGGTGATGGAAAAACAAAAAGAATATTTCCAACCCTAAAGTCTTGAATTATATAGTTAATAAAATAGAATGGATGTTATTTACGCTTCTCCTTTATATATCTTTCGATATCAATGAATCTATTCATTTCCGAATAAAATAAATATCATTTTTAGTTTATTCGGAAATGAATAGTGTTCTTTCTTTCATTCATAATCAAACAAGACAATTATTTTAAATTTCAAACGATATTTCCAAAATTATTTCTTCTAAGGCAGCAACGAGCCGCGTACTAGCTAGTAATTCATAAAAAATATATTTATGACCTTATTTTTGACACCTTGGTGGTAATATTCATTTTCCGACTTTCTTTTTTTTTTCTTTTTTCAAAACTCGCATCTACCCACATGCTTAATAAATTTTAAAAATGCAAATTATTTTCTTTGATTGACTGAGCTTAAATATATTTCTATCCTGTTAAAAAAGTACCAAAACATTTGTAGGAAAGTGACATTAAACTGACTTTCAAACCCAAGTTCATATAAAATACACTATCTACACATACGGAAGAACAGAAATTACCTTGTGAATAGAACATGACTTTGAATAATAAATATTTTAAATTTTAAATATTTAACAAATAATTTTAGGAGACTCGCATGAAATTATACACATTAGTTTATTTTTAATCTTATGTACAAAGTCATTTTATAGCATACTCTATCGAATTTAAAGTATTGTTACTGCTTACAATTTGCTGTTCATTAAACTTGTGATGGGGTGTTCATAAGCCATATAACAAACCTTGGAACACGAGTGTACACTTTTGTCTAGCGGTTATGTTGTACTTGATCCAATGGTCCCGAGTTCGAAGCTCAAGAATGCATATTGGTGACTCTGGTTCTGATTTAACAAACGCAACCTTCGTAGCGCCCTCTACAGGGAGCAAAAGTCGCCATAACGCTTGGCGTGATGAAAACGTTCGTTGCCCGCTAAAGCACTTGATGCGATAACATCATTCATCTCATCTCTAACTCACTGGAGGGGGAGTAAAGTGGTTGTAAGTTCATATGCCAGATAATAACCTCTGGATACCAGTGTACACTTTTGTCTAGGGGTTATGTTACATGGCTACAGGGCCCAATGGTCCCCAGTTTGAGCCCCAAGATTGCACAAACTTAATGTGTTCTAGAAAATCAGAACAAGGGAGGAAATTCAACTAGTGAATGCTCTTATTACTCTCATGTCTCTAACATATAGCAGAAAGATAAATTTCCAATTGTTTTGCCTCTCTCTGCTCTGAAAGCAAATATGAGACAAATAAATTAAATTTGTAACTTGCTGAGTTAATTTCATATTCTAGTCATGCATGTATTATAATGTATGTGTGAATCGAAGAAATATTTGCACTCATTAATGCATACATATATAGAATCTTTCATTACAGGAAAATAAAATTACCGTTATTGTAATTTAGTTATTAAATCTTTTCATACACGTACAATAGTGTGCATGAGAATAAAAAAAAATCATTCTTCCTTTTATATGTGGAATCTTTCATTCATTTACTTGATTGTTAAATCAAAAATTACATTGAATTTGTTTAAATGAACCCTATTTCAAACTTCATATCATCCGTTTATTTATTCATGCTTGTATATTTACTGATTTATTCACATTTACTCATATTTGTACTAAATGGTCAAGGCTATTCTCAAGGTCATTGAAAACATTAAAAAATATATAATAAATTCATAGTATTTGCAAAGATTCTTAAGAAGACATTAAATAAAATACTTGTACTTTTACCCTTTACAGAATAATACACACAAAAAAATCAAATTTAAAGCCAGGTCATTTTAAAGTATATAACCCAATTTTTAAGTAATATTTAATATAAATATTTGCTCAAATTTCGAGCATTCAATGCATAAATTAATACATTTTGGCTATACTTTTCAAATAACTTAGTTTACACACATTAAATGTATAGAACAGTATTAATAACAAGCATCAAATGCATAATTGAAGATAATGAAGATAAATACTCTTCAATAAACTTAATACTTCAATAAACTTACTCTTCAATAAACTTAGTTTGCAAACATTAAATGCATAGAACAAAATAAATAACAAACATCAAATCTATATGTGGGAGATATTTCAGTTTTAATAATCAAATAACTTAGTTTACTTACATTAAATGCGTATAACAATGTAAATAATAAATATCAAATGCTTAATGTGTATAATATTGTAGTTTTTAAATAATTTAGTTTTAAAAATAATTTATAAACAAAGCAAAAAATTAAAATATTTCATATGTTTAAAAATTGAAGAATATTTCTCCTATTTAGATGATAATTAGACAATCGTTTAAAAATTCCCATACATTTTTACGTAGATAAAATACAGCTATTTTCTTCTGGATTATCAAAAGCTTTCTGTAAGTAAAATTATAATTACCAATGGATGGTCGCATTCTAACCCCAATTAGGTACCTTTACAATAAGGATTTCATTATTCTCTCTCTATATTTTTTATTTATATCTTTCGATAACTGAAGTTACTTCCTCAAATCCTCTGAATGTATCATTTTCTTTCGTTTTGACATGGTTTTAAAAAGTTTCCAATTTATTGTAAGGAATTTTTTTTTTTCGAATTACTTTATTTTATGTCACAAAAACATTATTTTCAAAATTTTCAGAAAAAATTAATTCAAAACCAAATGTATTGATTAAAGCCAATTCAATGTTGTATTTATAATCAATTTTAGTTTATTCATGCTTAATCTAAAAGGAATTTTCAGTGAATAAGACTCGTTTATAATTCTTAACAGCTTTCAATATTACTTAAAACTGAACAAGTATTTATTTTCGTAAATTAATTAACAATAAAAAATGTCTATTATTATTAAAATATTTCTGCAATCAAAAAAATAATAATGAAGAGCGCTTAACAAAATCTTTACCTATGTATTTTCAAGCTTGAATTTCAATCATTTTTACAAATTATTGATTACAAACAAATCTATCTTACAAATGCAGTTAATGAAATGGGGTGCTTCAGAGTAGACTTTTAAAATCCATACCTACAAACTATCGAAAAAAACTCTACACTAATTTTGAATTCATTATATTGACAAGTTACAATCCTTTAATTTAAACTGGAGCATTTTTTGATGAAAGAAAACCGATTTATTAAACTAGAAAGCACGCAAATGCGGAGGTTTAGTTATCATTTCTTTTACCATAGCAAAGCTAGTTATTGGTATGTGTTTATCATCTCATTCGAACATTTAGAATAATTTCACGGCTAAAAGGCTATATGATGTTGTATTTAATTTTTAAAAATATTTGTTTTTCATTTAATATTTTTGTGGGATTATTTTCAACTAAAGATATATTAAAACCTTTTAAAGTTTTTATAATAATCTTCATTGGCAATGGAAAATGTAGTGATGAGATATATTATCAAGCACAAATAACATTTCTAATAGATTTGTGGAAGACTTTTGAAAGTAATAAATATCTTATATATTTATTAAATTAATCACTGATCATTTTTTAAATAAAAAATAAACAAGCACAAGCAGAAAATTCTTTAAAAATGCGTTAATGGGTTTATTTTTCGTTTATGAAAGTCAGCCTCTTTCTAAGTGAAATTGTTAAAACGAAATAAATATCCGAATGAATTTTAAAGAATTTCATAATAATCTAAGATAAAAAAAATAGAGAAATATTTTTGATATTATGTAGAATATTATTATAGAATACCTTAGTATCCTACATTTCTTAATGATTTTTTTAAATCGTTGATTGCTTTTGATGATGATATTTATTGCATCTCAGATTAGAAAGTGTACAACAAATAATTACTCCAGATAAAACGAGGAAATGTGTTTTATGTGAGTTTTACTGAAATTCGAATAAAATATAATCTGTCTTTGTTTACGTAATATCAAATAAAATGTGGAAAATATGAATGCATTATTTATTAAGATATTATGGAGGTTTCATAGCAATATTAATTTAGCCTAGTGAATCGAAATTTGCCCAGATTTGACTTTCTTAGCCAAGTTGAAAACTTAAATAATTTAAAATTTCCATCTCATTAAATTTAGATCTAAGATAATATTGGAACTCTCATAACAGAATTTAAATATCAAGTGGTTTCAATTACGAGTGTAAGATGTTGATATTCTTTTCTTGCTATTTAATTTATAAATGCATCAAGTGATTATATGTATTAGTACTATGTATTGATATCTTTGTCAGATTATTCAATTTATAAATAATGCCACAACAGCCACTTAAAATTTGTAAATTTGACGCTGTAACACATTTACATTTTCATTTGAACTTTGAATAAAATATATTATTGCGAAATGAACAACGCTATTAAAACTGTATTAGATCGTTCTAATTACAGAACATTTCGACACATCGTTCTAATTTATTTTTATTTTAAACACTTTTAATAAAATAGGCAGCGACATTTACTGAAACTTATTCTTTATCTACTCATTAATCCAAAATATACTAACTAGAAGCAGCATAAAATGTTACAAAACCTCATCATATGTTGATATTGCATTGAACAAGATATAACTATTACCTCATCTGTATAATGATTATGCAGCTACAATCGTAAATCATCATTTACAATGATTTTAACATTTAAGATGAACAAGCATGCATTGCGATTATATTCTACTAAAGGCACAATAGTCCATTGTGTAAATCGCGTAAACATAATGCATCGCTCAGCTTCTCGTTGCTTAATGCCTACATCAAGATAAAGCTTAAAACCAGCGTCACATAAAGCTTAATAAAGCCGTTCTTGTATGCATTCGCATATAATGTCATCAAACACCTTCTAAATCCTTCATGGAGCTCAACTGAATCTGAATTATCCCATATCCGCGTAATGATCCCTCAAAGAGACAAGGAACTCTAACAAGACCCTGAGGTACAAAGTGTTGGGAATCCATGGCGTGTGTGGCACATAATAAATAGCAGTTAAGCGCTGCACTTTTATTGACTCTCTTGGAAAGGTTAAAGGAATTCTAAGGCATTATTTTATAGCGATACGCTTTTATTTTGAAAAAGGTAAATGAGAGATAAATGATCAACATTGGAGTAAAAGAAAAATCTTAGACGTTTGCATATACTTAATAGGTATACCAAATACATATTTTAGGTATTGAGAACTTTTACACATCAGGAATACGCATTAGCGAAAATTATTTTTTAAAAGAACTGTAATGAAAAGTATATTTTAGAATTGCTGTTTTAATATTAAATGCAATATGTATTATTTATTTGGAAACTATTTTTAATGCATGAATTACATATGTAAGTCTTTTCCTCCAGCTTAAGTATTCGGGCATAAATCGCAATTTATTTGCATTATCTTAAATTTCTATTTAATTTTGAGCTCTTTATTTTTCAAAATCCTATAACTTTGCTAAAGTCTCATAAAATTTATCTGCTTAACTGTGCGAATTATAATACTTTTTACTTTTAAGAATTGGATAACTTTAAATTAAAATCTCATTCAATTTATCTATTTTATTTTGTGATTTACAATACTCTCGATTTTTTCCAAATCAGAAAACTTTTACTCAGATTCTCCTATAAATTGATTTTGAATAGATTTTAATGCAAAATAATAATAATAATTCACATCAGACAAAAAAATTAGAAACTTTTCCGTACAAAATTCTAAAATTCTGAGAGATTAGAATGCAAATAAGGCAGTTTTTTTTAAATTCTCTAACTACAATGCTAATATTAATACTACTGCAATAATACTAATACTACAATATTAATACTAATATTACAATGTTACAATCTCTACAACGATATTAATAATATTTTAAATTAAAAAAATCAAAATCTGTTACCTCAAATTTCAATTTATCATGGGATATTTTTTTTTTATCATGCAATTATGCTAATGTGCATGTGTAAACTTTTAAAAAATCAGTGCTTTTTTTTTATTCCTTTCGAGATTGACTACAGCTCCAAGAAGTTTTTGTTAGTCAATTGAAAATGAAAATTGCCATTTATGCTTTATCCATTGCCTATGCGCTTGCAAGTTTCAAAACCCCCAGGAAAAAACTTCACAAAAAGGAATGCTACATTTATAATATGAGTAACGAATGTCTCCGTTTCAACGCGATTTTCAAATTATAAACTATTTACCAATAAATTGTTAATGTATTAATTTATATAGAATTTTTATAAGAATCAATTTTTGTAAACACAAAATGCTATTTTCCAATTTCTCAGTTCACAAAGCAGTTTCATAATGTATTAATCTTAGAGCAGGAGTCAAATACTTCAATGTCCCCTAATTAAGAATAAATGAAGTGGTATTTCCCCATTAAGGGAAAGAGAAATTACTATTATCAAAACTGTTATTAAACACAAGCAAAATCTTTTTGAACATATTATAAAAAATATTAAATTTCCTCCTAAAAAAATTTATTCCATGAAAATAACAACTATGATATCTTAGTTCTACGTCAACCTTTTCAAAACGTATCTGCTGTCAAAAAGGCATATGTAATAAATAATATTACTACTACTGAAAGCAAGTCGTCCTTTTAAAAACACACCTGCTTTCAAAGAATCCTGCGTAATAATAAAGCAGTACTGATAAAAGATGGTCAACCTTTAAAAAAAAGGAATCTACTTTCAAAAATGCGTAAGTAATAAAATTTTAATGCAATATTGTTAAATGCAGGTAAAACGTATGTGCAATTAAAAGATGATGATGAATATTGTTATTTATGCTTTATTTCTTGTCTACGTGATATCGAGCTTCAATTACGCATTGTCTTCAATTATTCAAAACCCCTAACGGAAACAACATCATGTTCTCACATGATAAAAATGTTACGAAATAAATACTGAAGTTTTCTACCTATTTTGAAATTTCTGTTAATTAAAATATGAGAGTGAAATAAATTGAATAAATTTTCCCTTTTTTAAAAATAAATAAATATATAAATTTACCACTGATTTCTTATAATATATAAACAAGTAGATTGTTAAGTTTCAAATCAAACATTGTTTTGAATAAAGTGAAGCAATGTTTTGAACAACAAATATTTTGAAAAAAATTGAAATTATGAATTTTGTATGAAATTTATGAATGTTGAACAAACTGAGGAACTTATGAGCGCTTAAATCGACTTTCAAATTTCCGTTCATATTCAAAATACTTAACATTTCCAATACATAAAAAGTAGCGTTTGAAGAAAAAAATGATACCAATAATAAGAGATTCCGAATTTCAACGTGTTTAAGATTTAAAATAATCCCAATGTGATGCGTTTTCCTTGCATTTAAAACATTTCCAATTTATATTTTATAAGAAATTAGATTAGTGTTTTCTGCAGTGGATGGGTTTAGATATTGCTATATAAATGGGATTTTGCCTAGCAACGGCTTTATTGACTAATGTATAGCTGAAATATTAAGTCTAATATTTCTTTTTAACAAATAATCTATCAGTACAATAATCATTCTGTTGACTGATTCAATATTTTGTAGTAATATTTTAGCTTGATTTTAATGGTATAATTTTATTAGAAGAGAAAGCATTTGATAGTGAAAAAAGGATAATATATTACACAGTAAAATTTAAAAATTAGATCAATTTTGTTCAGATGGAAATAGTCATAAAAGCATTTAAAATCATATCATGACTTTCTAGAAAATGTTTGAAAATTTTGTAGAAGAAATTTTTAATGAGCAGAAATATGAAATAATTGCTCTTGAACTTTCCGCATATAGATCATAATAAAAGAGTTAATGCAAGAACGACACTTTTTAATGCTAACTAATTTCACAATGATGTACTTTTAGACTTAAATCTGTTGGGACGTTAATATAAATAAACTAAACTGTTGTAAAACAAATTTTATGTAATGTGCATTGAAGTTTATATTTGTAAATAATTTATCATCCCTCTAAAAAAGCAGAGTAAATAAATTGATTGGAAGTATAAAGGATTACTTTCACTCTTCTAATTACTGTGTATTAAAATTCTAACCTCTAAATACTTTTTTCACACAGCTTCACAGAAAAAGATGTTACATAATACAATAATTTATTGAAAAATCAATTTTAGACTGCATTCAGGCTCTATGTATAGATTATGTACTTATTTGAAATTTCGACCAGTCACACTTTTCAGACAGCTTTAATGAACCCGTTATTATGTAAGTCAATGATTTAATGAAAACCAATTTTAAGAATTTATGAATGGTGCAAATGCTATTTATATAACAGTAACAAAATTATTTGAGTTAGGTAAATAATTTTCTTTTATTTAGAAAGAAACAAATAATTAAAAATGAACATCAGTAATTTAGTGAAAATATAATAATGAATTCATAATTTACTTAAATTAGATCCGTGTGAGTAGCGTATCATGACTACATTTTTAATTTCTTTAATATCACTGATTATAAATACACAAAATATCCCTTGTATAAACATGAAATCTTTGAAAGTTATTATAATTACGTTAATTTTTCTTCCATTTGGCGTGAAATGAAACTTTTTTTCGCTCCTTGCATCATAAATATTTATCATTTGTAGGAATTTTAGATAAAGCAATGTTTTTAAAACTTATATTCTGGCTTTGTTAGAATTTATAATCAGCAATTTTATATAAATGAAGAGCATAAGTAATACATGTTTTCAATTTGCTCGTTTTAGACGAATATCAATTATGTGTAAATATGTTTAAGAAATAAAGCTAGTCTTTCTTTAAATAGTTTAGTTGATATTAATAGTTTTCATTGCATTTTTAAATTATTTGGAGCCATGCACTTGTTATACATTGTTTAGAAAAATATTTTACGTTTCTTTCTTATTTTAATTACCGTATTTTCAATCTTTAATGTAATACTGGAAAATAAATGAATTTCCATACAAAGGGTTTTTTCAATGTTGACTTTATGTTATGAAAATAAAACATACAGTTTTTCTATTGTGTACTTTGACCTAAATGCTTAGAATAACGTGTTTCCTTTTCAGTGCTTGCTGAACAATAACAAAAGAAATATTTCAATACATGAAATAAATAATTAGAAAAACTATAACCGTTCTAAGAAAGAATTCGTTCTTTTATTAAAGAAATAAATCTATAAAAATAGAGAACAGTATAGTAATTAATATTCAAATAGAAACTTGCCTTCTATCATCCCATGGAAAAATTTTCGACTCTTAGTAAATAAATTTACCGTATTTCATATAAAATAAATAAAGCTGAATATCCTATACATCTTTCTATTTCATTAAGAGGCAGAATCATATTTATAATTTACTATGAAATTATTTTATCTTCAGCAGACTTTATATGTTTTTTCCAGTCAATTTTGTTTAATAAGAATTCTTGGTTAATTATAATTTACGAGATGATTTTACATATGCATAATTATAAATTTCCATGCCGGTTACTAAGAGACGCTTTATAAAATGTATATAGTTTTTGATATCTTTCCAAAATTGCTTCAAGCTTGATATAAAAATGGACAATTATTTGTTATTTTATGAAAAGTATATCTGTACTATGAGCCAAAGAAAATTGAACCTATTATAAATTATGAGAAAATGGAATAATTGCTCATTATTGTATTGTTTTATACATTTTATCAAAAATACTATGCAGCTATAATTATATCAAAAAATTTGAGCAAAGAAAAAAAATTAAAAAGAACTAAGTTTTTTGATAAGTAACTATCAATTGTAGACTTAACTCTTAACTGACTAAACATGTAATATGCTCTTTGATATTGTAATTTTTTTTCTATCGTGATACTACATAACGAAATTCGGAATTTAAATATCATGGATGGTAGGTAAACGTAAAAAACTTCACTTTTCAATTGGAGGGTTGGAAGATCTGAAATATTATTAAACTAAGAATGTTGCTTAAGTAAACATGGTAAATTGAGTATTATGTTCGATTCAAGAAAGTTTCGATGATGGTATGGTGCAGAAATTTTGAAGCAAGTAAGTTATAGCCTTCGCAAGATAATTTTAATTATCATTACTAAAGTCCTATAAAAATAAATGTTTGTTGTTGTTGTCGTATGAAAATTAGAGTGAGAGAGAGACAGTTAGATAAGACCAAAAGCACGCAGAGCAGCCCTGGCCACGTTTTCACTTTAATCGGAATAAAGAATAACCCTGGTGCAGCCAAAGTCTATCTTGATGAGTGCTAAAATAATAGAACGACAGCTAAAAATATTCTCCGGATCTATCTGCATGTCTAGAAGTTGTCTGCACTAACCATAGAGTTTGGAGTCACTGGGCATTATCCTCATACCCTCAGGTGTCCTGTTCTGAGTCTTGCAATTGCGGTTGTGATGTCTCTTTTATAATTTAGATTTTTCAAAAGATTTAGATTAAAATTAGATTTTTCAGAAGATTTAGATTAAAATTTGATTTTTCAGAAGATTTAGATTAAAATTAGATTTTTCAGAAGATTTAGATTAAAATTTAAATTAGATTTTTCAGAGTTTTTTGCGATTGGTGAAGTGCCCCTTTCTTTCCACAGCATTAGGATCCAGAGCAGTAATAGATGGGAAATTCCAAAATAAATCGCATATGACAAAAATCTTACGATCAGACTGATCTAGGTGCATATTTGTAACAGTATTATCTTTGTAATATTTTAATTTTGTTTTAAAAATGAATCGAAATCAGAAAGAAAGTCCATCTTAGTTGTTAAAAATAATAAAACTATAATTATAAAAATATAATTATGTAAATATATTTAAACTACATAACTGTTCCTGTTGAGTATAAAAGAAACGCAGCAGAATTTTTGAACAGATGTAATGAGTTATACAAATCCTTACCCACAGTATCGGTTTGAATAATCACGAATAAAATCTAACTGCATCGATCGAAAACTCGTTCTGGCAAACGTTTATTTATGCCAGAAATCAATTCCCGTAAACAAACACACGGGCATCATTTATATACTTGATAAACCCCAATGAAATTCTTCCTTCTATTTCTAAAGCTTGCCTAACCCTTTGATTAATAACATGCTGCCCAGAGCCAGTTGATGGTGCAAGGCATACGATAGTGGCTCCAAAAGGAAAGGGGTGGGCTCGGGATCTTTTTTTTCTCCTTTGTGTCGTAATAGACGGTGAACAATTCATCAACGATCTTGGAGAAAAAGTCCCATTTTACTCGAGGGATAATCTTTTCATGGGATGATAGACTGTTTTATGTCTTTAAGCCAGAAGAGGCGAGAAAAAAGTGTTGGCTCGAGGAGAAAAAAGCAAAGTGTGCTTGATCTAGTGGGAATGAGAAGTCATATCCATTTCCAAAAGTCAAAAGAATTTTTTTGATATGTTTTCTTATTAGGCTGCTCTGTTTTTATTAGCTGTCAAATTAATCTTTTTTTATTATGAATTTTCATTGGAAACCATTCAATCACATGAGTATTATTTATTTATTTATTACGCACTTAAAGTTATAATTCAATTCATTTGAAAAGCCAATGAATAAGTATAAATATCTTAGTGTACAATTATTAATATGTTTTAATAATTTTTAAATATTATAAATCAATTTTTAAACTGGATAAATCGTTTTTATGGCATTTGAACAATAAAATCGAATTTTATTGTTTTTCCCGCCATTTTCTTTCTTCTGGAAAATTTTATGTTTAGTTCTATAGGTACTGCAAAATCTAAAAAGTTTTTGAACTTTATACAAAGTGAAGAAAACATGTTCGACTTATTAAAATGTTTTTAAAAAAAATGTAGATAGGGTTGATTTCCGCAGACTTTGAATAATTTAAATATTCCAAAGAAATGTAAATTAATCATGAAAATTGATCTAACATACAATTTGTGATTAGAGTCAAATAGCTTAAGATTAATTGATTATGTTACTGTTATTATTTAACTGCTAAATTTCGAATAAAAGAAAATCAAATGAATTTTGATGCTTAAATAAAATTTTCATTAAGCACAAAAATTATTTTAAGATGAAATTTCCCCGCAAAAAATAATAGTGGATTGAATCCATAGTACACATATTAAAATTTAATTTCTAAATCAGCAATCAGCATTAGCAATTTAATTTCTAGCAAAGATTTTAAGATAGTCCCATGCATTCATTTATTTTCCTATTATCGTATTGGTTACTGCTTTGATTAAGTATATATTCATTGATGCAATCACCTTTTGCTACTAAATGAAAAAGACAATAAATTCTATAATTTTACAATTTAGAACTAAATTGTAATCAATAATATTTGCTAACAACTAATAACATTTGCAACAATAATTAGTGTATATTTGTTAACAAATAATTAAATAAGAATAATTTAAATTTAAGTGTAAAAACTTTCAGAGAAAAATGTGATATCTGATTGGAATCACTTGAATTAATCGGTATATTCTTGCAATGAACAAAATTCTTCCAAATCGCAATAAAACTCGTTTCGCAGGGGCACTCAATGGCAAATCTTATAAATATCTTTGAGCCATTTGTTATTTCTTATTGCGTCATCATTTAACAAAGCCAGCGATATTAAGCCGAAAATTAGTGTCTCTTGTTTCCAATATCGCCATCTATAGCCAAACGTATGATTTAGCTACTTATGCGTCACAACTTTTTATTCAGATTTGACTTCATTAATATATTTAATTCTCTCATCCATAGATCTCAGTTTAGAACTGAACCAGCGATCACCCCCGAACCTGAATCCCTAGTGGTGTTAACTTGGAACACTTTGTGATCACTGTATATTTATACTTACACGACCATCTTGTATACGGATAGTCTTAAGCCGGTGGAGTTCGAACTCACTACACAAAGGATGCGGGTCCAACACCCTACCAACTATGGTATCCTGAATCTGAGACATAGATTTTGTTGCAATGTGTTCAGTTTCGATTCTAGTGCCATGAAACCATTAATAATAATTACAACTTAATTTTATTATTATAATCTACATGATACTATTTATTATTTAAAGACGTTTGATGATGGTTCGCAAAATGAAGACTAGTTTTGGAATCAGATTTGAATTTCTGACATTATAGGGTTAATAAAAAACTGCGCATTTTCTTATATACATTAATCCACAATGCAATAATGTCTATTATTTCAAAACATTTATTGATTATTCATGAAGTGATGGCTTTTCTTGGAATGAAACTTGTATTTCTGCCATTTTAGAGCTTGTAAAAATCTGCATATTTTTCATATACATTGTTTTACAATGCAATAATATAAATTATTCAAAGACATTTGAATGATGGGGATTCATACAATGAAATTTATATTTATACCATCTTATTCCTTGTACAAAGTTGAATATTTTTCATATACAGATGAATTTTTTTTGACTCTAAAATCCAAGTAAAGCATATGTGAATACGTGCTACTTCTTTATTTGATTGATGAATAAATAAAATGGCTAGCGTGTTTTTCCATCCATCATATTTTTGTTTATTATATATCTAGTTTCTTATGCCATGTGTCCAATCACGCTGGTCTCAAGCAATATGTTAAATATTGAAATAGGTTTTAGCTCTATTTTTGATAGTATGTATGTTAGAATGTAAACAAAAGGTTGAATTAAACTGTAGACAAATATCTGAATTTATTTCCACAGTTTATTTATTCTTTCTTATGTTTAAAATATTTTTTTCGAAAAAAAAAACAAACAAACTTGACAATTATTCTTTCAATTGGTTTCCATTTTCTCACATGGAACTCAAAAATTTTTTTTAATTAAAAATAGTTTTGGAATACATTAGAGATACTGCTTAACTATTCCAGCCTGCAATTAGTAAGTGTGCTCAAGTTATACTTGCGTGACTGGTTATATGTTCAAATATTCTTTCTTTCCATCGGACGTCGAGAAGCAATTTTTCTAGGTAAGATTATTCGCAGAAAACCTATCATTTCTACCCACCTTTCTCATCAGTTTTAATTTCCATACTTCGGCAATTTTTCGGTACCTTTTCCATTCTCTTTTTTTAACAAATTTTTCTTTCTTTTCCCAAATAATTTCTAAAAGTGCCTTCAACGGTTAGCGGAAACATGTCTCCAATTAAGAAACCCACCTGTAAGTGGATGCCCGAAATTCTTAGTTATTAGAGCACCCCCAAGAACTACGTTTTTATTTTATTTTTTGATTTTCTCATCTCTTATCCTATATTGCAGTATCGTAGGAATTTTGAAGAGCTCTTGCCCGAGCAGCCAACCAAAAGAGTATTGGAAAGAGTTCTTTTGGGAATTCTGTTTTTCGACTGGCTGCATCAGTGCACTCGTGTATGAATGTTTCGTTAAAAAAGGGATGCCGCCAGGGTTATTGCCGTTGTTGGTTTGTCTGTGGTAAGTTGTTCAAAAAGTCTTCAAAAGGACAAAATAAGTTTTGAAAACTGATTTATATAAGGTATCCTCAATTGATACAACTAAAACTAGTCAAATATTTGTGTTATTTATGCTCAAGTCAACTTCGGATACTGATTAATCGGAAGCTGAAAAAATTAAATCAAGTACAAGAAATTAAAAATCAAATAGATATGCATCAGAATACATAAGAGACATATGAGATCTATCTATGTAACAGAAGAAATTTTAGATGAGGAAATCAATGGATTGTATATGGATATACGTAATAGAGCATTTTTCAGTTAAACATGTTTAACAGAAAGTAATTGGGATATTATTATATCTAAATACAGGCTGTTTATAATTAAAGTTCCAATTCGAAATTTTCATAAAAGGCAAACTACTAGGCCAAATGTTATCACATTTTATAATAATTTAAAAGAGGGTACGAGAATTTCTTATCCGGCAAAAATACTCAAAATCTCATCACCATGGAAATGGAAAAAGGATACTGTATACAATATTGTTAAACAAAATAGTATATGAAGATATCGGTTTAAAATGTGTTTGTTTATATCTGAAACGTGCTTGCAAACATGGTCAAACATCAAACATATCCCAAAAAGCACTGTTCATGGTGATAATCTGAATAATTTGTTGGAATTGAAAAATGCGAGACAATGAATGTGGGTGGCTTTCCTCCTGACATATTAATGATAATGTAATAATGCGATTTAACTGTTTTTCAGAAAATGGCAGACACCACATCGAACATGCTTTGTAACACGTTTTAGAAACGATAAAATTTTCCGATTCAATTTCTTAACGATATAATGCCATTAACTGGTGGTGAGTTTGTGAGCTTTTTTTTGCTGGAAATTTCCCATGACATTGTTTAAATATTACGAAGTTTGACAACATTTGGTCCAGTAGTTTTCCTTTTATGACCATTTCAAAGTGGAACTTTAATTATAGCCATCCTGTATTTCTTTTAAATCTTATATTAAAATATTAAATACTAAATATGCAATTAAATACACAAACAAGTCTATTAAAATTGGATTTTGTTTTGAAAAAAAGACATTAAAATTGAGGGGAAATTCAAGTTAAATTTTTACTTTAAATACAATATTATTGTTCCTCTGGTACTTTGTTAATTTTCATAACATTAATTAGCTTCCTAAGACAGAAAATTGTATAGGATTATGGGTACAAAAATATTTTGATACACTTCAAGCTTAAACAGAAAACTATTTTTCTATCTATATCTATAAGCATTTAAGTATGTCAATATAAATTTATATAGCAAGATAAATGTTGATTATTATCTATCCTTCTATGTGTTTAACATAATTTGAAAGGAGAGAATATGTCTTTTTCTTCTACAATGAATAATACCTGCAGGTTAATATATTTTTCACAAAATATGCTATGCGTTTTAAAACATGTATTCTTATAAAGTTTAGATTATTTTAACTTAGAAATAACTAAATAATTCGTTGAGAAAATATTTATATATGTTTAAAAATAACATTTAATATCTCAATACTTATCAACAAATGAAAAATATGAAGGGCGTTTTTTCCAAACTCAGATGGACAATAAAAACTTTTACAAAGAACAAAAGGAATTTATTATTGAAAATTAATACAAAGAAAATAACTTTTCAAAATCATATCTGAGGAAATTCAGTGGTTTATTACAACGGTGTACGAAATTTCAAGTCCTTTTCTCATAAAAAGAAAGTGAAAGTGAAAGTGATAAGAGATAAATTTAAAAATTTTTAAAGCATTCTCATCAGTGTGGAAAACTTTAGAGAGCTTCTTTTAAAGAAGGAATATGGAACAGAATTCTCTAAGCACCCACTCTCCCAAAACAACTGTTGATAAACAAAGTTATCGCCTTGTATTACAAAATCGTCATTTTCTTTAAAATTACTTAAATAACTCGTTGAACAAAAAGCCTTGCGACAAACAATTTTGTGTTTCTATCATCATCTATGGATAATGCGGCTGAGAGCCGAGTGTGTTATCTGAATTGTGAAACTGAATAGGGTGCTAAAATAATTATTCGAAACTATTAAGAAACTCAAAAGAAACGTTTTAGAATGATTTTAGTAAAGAATGCATTTCGAAGGGTGGGTAGGATACCTGGATCGCAAACAATACATGTGTCGACATAAAAATTAAAATGTCAAAGTTACTTTTGGACAAATCAGTGATTGTGCCATAAAGTAATTATAATTGTAAGTACAATTTGCTTATAAGCAGTACTCTTTTTACTTTTTTTTCATGGTCTATCCGAGCATACAAGAAAAACTGCTTCTCATATTTATGTTTTTATATAATACTTTCCAATTTAACCACTTTTTTAAGACTCTTCGACAGTAAAAATAATGTATCGCATGCGTATAATATTAATATGATGAGTGCCAATTATAAATAATCGTTTCAGTGATTGAACTTTCAATCTCTTTTTTTTTCAGTTCTTCATGTGCATATATCAGCTTTTTTTTTTTCTTTTTTGAAAATGAGGGTGAATGCAATGTTTTCTCACGGAGTTCTTAAAACACTCTTTTATAAATTTTTAGGAATCCAAACTTAGAAATTAAAAAATGCATTGGGTTTATAATTGAAATTATGCAGTGTAAAATAAGTGCTTTCTGATTACATTTTTTTCCTTATTGTTCTTCCACTGAATATTTAATTTGATATCTCTTAATTAATATATTTGTTATAATGTCAGATTCATAGTTTTAACGGCATTTTTTGAAATTTTTCACATATTGAGTTAATAACGGCACTTAAAAATATTTTCTTCATTTATTTATTATATAGAATCCAAATTCAAAAACTTTTCCTCAAAAGTTTTAAAATGTTAATTATTCTACGAATTATTTTAAATAGCAATTATTATATGATAAAACAATTCAATTTATAAAAGCTCTATCAGGAAAATAAATAGAGAAAATGTATGTAATTAGAGACACAAATAAAAGGATTATGTGTTATCTTTTAGTTTAATGAAAACGAGTAACAAAAGATTGTGAATAATTTGTATATAGAATTATTAAAATACGAATTTTATTCGCTTGAAATGCTCAAGAATTTTGCAAAATTTAGCAATAATGAATGGTACATCTTAAGTTCTATTAATTAAATTCATTAAAATTTATTAAAATGTTAAGATTTTAATTTCTACTAAATTTTAAAAATGGCATATTTCGTTTAGCTAATTGTGATTTTAATTTTTCATGAATGTATATAAAACATGCGCTTTTTAAATATTTGGCAAACATAAAATAAGCTGGTTTCTAAATCTAAATAATTTAATTAAAAAATATTGATATAAACTATTAACTCCAATTTCTCCTTCTTACAACATACTCGGATTTTGATCAAATAAGTTTCGCTAAGATAACATTTATGGACACTATCTCATTAAAGGAAATGTTAGAAGATATTTTTAGAAACGTGTGGGTGAAATCTACGAACTTGAAAATAAAATACATACATATAGTAGTTCCTTTAAGAATTATCAAAATGCTGGAATGTCCATGAAAATAATTCTTCTTGGAATGTAATAATGTCTCATTATATTACAGCGTATTATTTAGAATCGTTATTATTTCGCCTACTTCTATATCTTAAAGAGAATTATTTTAAAGTAATACAGTTCTTTTTGTACATTTTATCAAATTTATCCATTGTTTGAATATGCCCTCGATTGTTTTTGAGCTAAGTGAATTATTTGAATATAGTAGGAAAGTAAAATTTCATATCCAAACCTTTATGAATAATGAAAAAACAAAAAGGTTTGGAATTATACTGTTACAAACATACAGCTTTTATCCTATCTCGATGAAATTGTTTACACGTGCTCTCCAAGGGAGAAGAAAGGTCACTGGTTTAAGGTCAAAGGTTTTAATTGTTTCCATCAGCACTTTCCAAAAAATACTAACACAAAAAAATTTAAAAAGTAGCCCATCATTAAATGAATGAAAAATTGATTGAAAAAATTATTTTATAAATAAGTTAAAAGACTTATTTCGAACAAGTATATAAGAAATGCAAAAAGACATAGAGTCCAAACTGCAATGATAAAATAGGTATAGCATATCATAGATAATCACTAGACATGTCATGGATTCGTAGGTGATCATATTTCATTTTTTGAAAGATCCTGAAACCTTATTTCACCTTTCAAAGAAAAAAATATATAAATAACGACTTCACTTTCCTATAATATATTGAATAGAACACGAGCTTGATATTTCCAACATTAAGATCCCATATCAATCTTGTTGTATTTTTAGAACTGTCGCTTGGAGTAAGAATTTCTTTTTACTTCGCTAAAATTTTTATAAAATAAAATCACGGAATTGTGTACATATAAAAGCATTTATTTTACATTTATTGTCATAAACAAACAGTCGCATCAAATGAATTCTATTTTACCTGAAGTTATCAGATATATGGGCTATTTTATTCCTAAAATCATTCAAACTGAGAATCAAAAGATTTTGTATAAATTTCTTATAAAAATTCTAAAAATAAAGTCGCATCCCTCATTTGCATTTTGAAAATATTTCACAAAGTATAAATTTATAAATCATTTAAAAATTGGCACGATCTTGAATTTAATAAACTATGTTATCTTTCCTATATTTATGACCTTATTAATAAGATATATAATCACAATTAGACTATATCATAATTTAGGACACGTATACTCTCAGTAATTACTAGAATAAATTGGATATATTATTTTTTGTAATAACATTTTCTTTGTTTGGTTTAACAACCTTAACTGATATATTTAACGGTGTAGCCCACGATAGAAATGTCCTCGGAATTACTATCTTTATGTTTTTTCATTTATGCGTGACCAGAAAGCATAAAACTCGAGTTATAAACAGTGAATGAAAGAAAGCTCTGTAAATAAATACAACAAACACAAGCATGTATTGAACCCTTTTTATGTCATTGCATCAACTAAAAATGTAATTTCTGTTAGGCTGTTTGGGAATATGTGTATTGTTTATTTATTTAGATGATAATTGTACAGAATATTTTTAATTGTGAATAAAAAAGAACCATTTTAATCAATTTAAATCCCTGAAATGAATCAAGTGTTTAAAAAATAAAGCATTGTCTACTCTTCATGGCCCTTTTTAGTAACGCTTGAACGTTTAAATTAACTAATATATTTAGTTGTTTAAAAATAAGTGCAACACACTTTCTTTGGAAGATAACTATGAAGAAGCAATTTTTTTAACTGGTGAAAAAATAATTTAAACAGAGGAAATGTATAGGAAAGAAATGCATTGTGTATTGTTACAGGGCATTATCGAATTTTACTGACACATTAAGAGGTGTGATAGTAATCATCAGGAGGACTTATTAATACACTTGATTAATTAGACTTATTAGACTTAATTAAACTTATTTAATACACTTGTTCACACTTATTACTTTTATTTTTTTCATAACTTTTATTTTATAAGTAGGAGTCATCTGATTCCTCCATTCCAAGACGTAATGAGCAGGAGCTACTGAATTTCTTAATGGGCAAAAAATGCCATATTTTAGTTAGTCCTAAAAAATTATATTCATTATTTAATTAGTTCAAAAAATGTGTTTAAAGAATTGTTATACTGACTAAACATTACAAATGTATACAAAATATTTGATTCATTATACCGGTTGAATGAAATCCAATAATACTAAACAAAATGAAGAAGTACCGCATATATAACCAGTACATCAATAGCATTTAATATTTGGGTATTGATAAATGTTTAAAAAGGATTATTCTTAGAAGCATTTTCAAACTCTATAGTTTGAAAATGCTGCTCTTAATCCATTTTAGTTACTTTAACTAGATGTAACAGCATCTCTTTCAAAAATAATGTAATTTCCCTATCCCCACCCTTCAAAAAATCTCAATAATAGCCCTATCTTTAAAGAGTTATAATTTAATAGAAAACATAGCTTAATTAATAACCTTTATACAAATGCACATTCCCATATGTATTACAACACAAAGTACGCGCCTCGAATAATAAGTCAATCTTATTTAACTAAATGGGGCTGGGCTTATAATGATATCCTGGGGATCTCAGGCTATAGCCGTAATTCAATCGAATGGACACTATGGTTCTACTCTTGTAGTTCTGAGACAAATTTTGGTGTCATTAGGTTGAATAAAAGACGTATTTGTGATTTTTTTTTATTATCGGTTTAAAACAAACAATAACAAATCACAAATACGCTTATTAGAATGCATCCAAGAAAATCTATGGATACCATTCTTGCTATTTTTATTTATAATTCTTACTTGGAAATGATAATTGTGTAATGATGTTCTATCCCTTAAGCCATTTTTGATTAGATTATCTTGTCGCTTCAAAACTTCACATTTCAGAGTTAAATATGATAAAAGTTAAAATAATTCGAATTTTATTTTATTTCTAATGCATCTAATCCTCCAAAGATAATTTTAACATAAAGTTTCATATGAAAAGTGTATATATCATTACGGCAGATTGGCTTTTGTTAGAACGTCTGGAAGAAGGTTTTATATAATGTAAAAATAAATATATTTCCAATTTTTTTTCAAAATGTATTTAATAAATGTCATTTTTATTGCTATAAAAATATCCGGTTACTATTAATGATAGATAAAACACATATTTAATGAAATATGGCATTTATTTAAAAAATACCTAAGATAAAAATCAGTTATCTACAATAAAAATACCGAAAATATATTAATTTAAAGTTATTAGCATTATATATTGTTTGGATATTTATTGATTTCGAAAGAATATAAAAGTATTACTTAAAATATTATATTCTAAACATATTAAAATATATTTTAGCCGGTGATATAATGCTCAATGAACTGAAAAAAAATGGAAATTTAACAATAAAAATAAAGCGGTGCTATCTGTGAATTTGAATTCTGTAATTCGTTACGTTTGATTCTTTGTTAGAATTCCTACTTATAGTATGTCATGCCAGTGGAAGTACAAACATTTCATGTTACTTTGATCTCCATCTGATAAAATATACATTGGACCAACATTTTCTTAATGCCAATAAATGTTATATAAATGTCCTTAAAATGCTTTTAATTTTAATGCACTATTAAACAATTCAATCAAAGCACAAAATTATTTGAAATGTTAGGTAATTTCAAATAGATTTTTCATGTGAGTGTTAAAATTAATTGACAATTTGTTATAGTTTTAGAAATGATAAATTTTATATTTATGTCATAATTAAAAACCTAAATACAGTTATTTAAAAGTATTTTATATTGCTAAATGAAAATACTTTCTAATTAATACGTGAAATGTAATACAATTTCACATGCAATCTCTTTTTAATAAAAGTTTTATTTAAAACTGTTTTGTGTTTTTTTTATATTATATTCAATTTTTTGCAAACATTTATTTTCTAGAAATTTTAACTGTGAGAGGAATATTTATACTTGTAAAAATTTTTAATATATTATGACAAATGATTTGTTCTTAAAAATTAAAATTTTATAAAACATAAAAATCAAATTTAATTTTGAAATCTTTTAGAAACTTTTTAATTTTATACAACTTTTGCAATGGATATATTATAAACAAAGAAATTTTCTTATCACATTTCTTGCTGCATTTATTCCAGATAGCTTATCACAGCTGTCGTTGGTGACATTAAATGTCTTTTTGTAGAATAATTATTTTGTCATGGGGATTTTTGACAGAAATATTTTTTGCTTAATTTCTCATGTCCCTCACGCCTGATGTGTGACATCCCTGTCATTAGCAGAAGCAATGAGACATGAGTTTGATCTGAAGCTTTAAAAAATGCATTGTTTTCATACGGATTTCTGTCTTTGACATCGGATTTGTTATTTTAATCATGCAACAGACCGTGTTGAAAGGATTAAAAAACAAAGGTGCTCCACGGGTTGTTTAATCTTTTTGTTGGTATTTTACAAGATAAAATCTGTCGTTGCGCACTTCCAAGTTTAAAATAATTGCAAAATTTCTTTTATTCGATTGAATATTCCATATAACTAAGTTTCTTAATTTAGAATAAATAAAAAATGCGAAGGTTATTTAATTCATTTGCATTTGAAAATAAAATTATTATTAATCTTTTTCGTTTATTATATATTTTCTTCATTTTTTATAATCTTTGATAGGGACTTGTTTTCTGTAAAATAGCAAAATATTTATTTCAGAATTTTTGAAATAAAATATTGTATTTTTATGATTATCAAACTTAACAAATGAGTTGAGTATTAACTAAGTATATAAATATTAACTGAATTGAGTATTAACTATTAACTAAGAAACTTCCTGGCTTCTCTTTTCTTCTTGATAAACTCCTTATTTAGAATAAATTTTTTTTGAAGCAATTGTATTTACTCTGCCAATTTAAAAACCGAAATTAGAAAGGGATTAAGTTTACAGTATTGTACAATTCTAGTGTCATTGGCAACTATGTAATTCAAAACGGTCATGTACTTCAGGTATGGCTAATATTCTTGATAATGTTATCATGTTACCTCCCACTCTAATCTTTATCAAAATAAATAGCTTTTGCTATCTAGTGTTTTAGTTCTTAACACTTTTAGAATTTACAGTCTAATGATGGACATTTGTGTGATTATTATCAGATTCCCCTATTTTGAAGGAAAAGAATATACCTGAAATGTAATATTTGTGGACACTGTTTATTAATTTGCCATTTGCTCTGAAAATCAAGGAAGTTTAATAAGATAATTTCACAGTGTTTATTCTAAATTATGTTAAATAGTTTGAATTAGTTGTTTGCTATGGAAATCAAAGATTATAAATATGATTATTGAACGATTTTTATTCTAGGCTACATTCTCAAAAAATAATCAATAAAAGTGTTGTCATCATATAGTTTATAAAATAATTTTTGGTTAGAGTAGTTAATTTTATTATTTTATTATATTCCTGCTTCGAAGCACCATCAGAATTACAAAAGGACGGAAGATTTAGTTTCGAATAATGTGAAGATACCAGATGAGCCAATTTCTGTCCAAGCTTCGGCAAAATACCAAAAGAAAATATTGCCACATGAATAAGAAAAATTGGCAATCACCGTGGCTCAATTCACCACGCATTTTAATTCTGTAAGCCCTGGTTCAAATTCCAGCCACCGTATTTATCCCCAGATTGGAATTATTTTGCTTCAAATGTTATTTATTGTTTATTTAAGTGTTGGAAGATTCTAATTTTTTTTATTAATAATTAAATTGGATTTTTCTCGAAAATTATATATGTGTATAAAAGTATATATGTGAGTCCACACCGTTATAAGAAAATTCTTAGTCTCGTGCTGTTCTGATTTACTTCTTTTAAATAAATATATTTGTTTGCTTAAAATAACGGCGTAGTTCTTCACAACTTAGTTAACAAATATTTAATGTATGAAATTGCCTTTGCTGTGTAAAGACTTCTTTACATGAAACATTGAAATGGTTATAGTTCCGAGCCTAAAACCATGCGATTCTAGCATCAAGAAATTATTTAGAAAAAATTTTACTGAAAAGAAATTTAAAAAAAAATTATATTTCAAAGAGAAATTAAAAATATGGTTTTGAGATAGAACCTAAGTATTATGTTTAAATAAGCCAATATATGTACGAATAAATTTTTTATAAATATTTATAGTTTAAAAAGATTTAGAAATTTTAAATTTGTTTCAAATATAAAGCATAAAAAGATTATTTTAAATGGACCCTCCAGTTTTTAAAGATAATTATTATTATTCCTAAAAACATGATAATGAAAAAACAACTAAACAAGCTATCACCCAGAATTTTTTTTAAAAAATGTATTGGACTATGAAATATTTTTTTAATACTTTTGCACAATTTTTAAAATATTATGAACTACTAATTACAACTTAAGTCTAGTTTTCATTAACATCCAATTTTCATTTTAAAAAGATAAACAAAACTTCGTTGATTATATAAGGAGCATTTAAAAGCAATACATAGTATTCCCTCTGACAAGCATAACAAGATCTGTCTCCATGAGGATGCTTCGGAGACCTGCAGTCTGATGAAAAAGGAAGAAGAGAAAAAGCTTCTCAAATGTTACAACGAAAGAAATGTCTCAAGGATTTAAATTCAAACAGACACAAAAGTTACTTAATACATCTTATTGTTTCAAAAATATGTGATCCAGTGTTTGAGGCTTTGTAATATATATATAT
>JAPMOQ010041062.1:155345-198938 GCA_026543055.1 Argiope trifasciata | reverse complement strand
ATTCGCTTGCACAACCCCTTTTTACTGGATGGTGGCATATTTGCTTAGTAAATCTCGGTTATGTAGAGTTTTCTTTTCAGCATCATTATATTCAGAAGAACTAGTATGGTTTTTGTGGAATGTAAGGAATTATTCTTATTTTCGAAAGCATTCCAGTGTTCTGATGTTAAATCTTCTTGGGGTTTGGTTTAGTTACACTAACGTTCCGTTTTAAAGCAACACAAAGGCTATTTTACGACTAACCTCGTAATTTTGAATGGCGATCACATGACGAGGACCATACCTGAGATGGCATACCTTCTCCACACCGCACCAGCAAGAAGTTTCGCCAGGACGGATTAAGCGTCCACCAAACCAGTTTTCGCGACGGTTTTTCGGTGGAATCTGTTCTCGAATCTAAAGCCCTGCGGTTTCGAAATCCTTAGAGCCAGGCTTCCTCGGCCCTAAATGTTTGTAGGAATAAGGTAGTCAAAGATCAAGATTTCATATTTGCATGGAATAGAGAATCATGGTTTTGCATTCAGAAGTAAGAAAATTTCATCAATTCAAAGAGTTATCATCAGAAAAAAATTAGATGCTAATGCAGCACATAATTTTGCTTTAGATCTATGAGTTTCAATTCTGTTCAAGAAGAAAACAAATTGCGAATTTTATTCTCGTCTGAAGTAAGATAGTGAGTATTTTTACCAAATTCTATCTTTTTTTGTAGAATAATATTTTAAAGCGAAAATTTTTACTTATTTAGAGAAATAATCTGTATAGCTGCAATTTTATTACTTCTGTCAGATTTGATTTGATAATGATAATCTCTGATACCTTATGAAACAACCATACAACATATTTAATCCTATGGGATAGTCAATATATGTTTTTATACAACTTGACCTGATACATTTAATTAAAATGAGTATTACAAATGATTTTTCTGTTCTTTCATCTTATTTAATTATCTTGCTCTTATTTCCCCACGTGCTAGAATTTTAAAAAAGGTATAAAAATGTATCCTTTTCATTTTTGATAACTTGGATATTATAATTGAATTCAAAATTAATTACAAATGAATTGATTAATTTAAATTGATTTTTGATTTTATGAACCACCTGCTTATAAATTAGAAAAAATGGATTGCGAAATTCTCGATATATGTTAATGAAACACAAAATATATTTTGAAGAGCAGAAAGTAATTGGAATAACTGATAAAAATTTTAGTAAGAGTGATATTAGAAAAAAAAAAAAAAGAGTTTTTCTTAAGAATTTTTGTCATATTTCTCCAATCTTTAAAATAGGTTGAAAATAACGAAAATAATTATGCAAAATACTAAAAAAAATAGATTTTAAAGTTAGGACAATCAGAAGTTTAGTGAAATTTTTTTCCTGTGTTCTTATATTAATTTTCTTTCTTTAGAATTTTTTTTTTAACCCTTAGTAATTTGATGCATAAATATTTGCCGAATAAGAAGACCTGTTTATTGCTCTTTATTGCTCCGAAAAATTAATAACTAGATTTTTTAAAGTGAATTTTCACAGAAGATTAATATATATATATATATATATTTACAACTCTTACGTATTTTTACCAGTTAAAATTTAAGAAAGTTATTAAATAAAACTACAAAAGGATGCACTATTCTGAATGATGCCTGAGAGGAGACATCGGAGGGCTAAATGTTAACTAACAGCAATTTCTGAATTAGAATATAAGTTTTAGTAGCTATCTAAATCATTTTCATTTTATAAGTGAAATCACTATTTTTAATTATTATGGTTCCCATTCTTTAAATAAAAATCTAAATCTAACATCCTTTATCCTGTAGATAAAATTCGATACGTATACGGAAGTGATTTTATAAAACTTTTTAATACATGAGTTAGCGGCACCTAAAAAGCTTAGCATGCACAGCAGGTTTATTAAGCTCTCTAAGCTTAGTTATAAGCATCAATTAGTCTTTCTGAGTAAGCAAATGCACAACGTTTTAATGTGGTTGGTTTTGACGATCTAATATTTTATGATCTGTAAATGATGGCTATCAAGAAAAGATAATGATAGTCATATGGTCGCCTGAAGCCTCTTTTCCCAACTCTTTAGAGTGTCCAGTTATTGATTTGAAAGTTGACTTACATGAAATGCTTAAGATCTAACTATTCATTTGATCTTGGTGCACATGGTGGTTGTAATTAAAGTTCCACTTTGAAATGTTCATAAAATAAAAACTACTGTACCAAATATTATCAAACTTGGTAATAATTTAAAGGATGTGATAAGAATTTATTTTCGGCCATAAAAAATCAAAAACTCACCAGTAGGTTGGAAATGACGCTGTATGCGACATTGTTAAGCAAAATATGACATGAAAGCATCGGTTTAAAATGTGTTTAATTGTTTCTTAAACGTGTTACAAAGTATCTTCAATGTGTGTTATCTCCAAAGCACTAATTATGGTGATAATCCAAACAATTTGGTGGAATTGAAAGATACGGTACACCAACATGTGCTTAACATTCCTCTTGATATGATTGGAGGTACTGTTGGGAATACAATAATGTGATTTAACTTGCTTTCAGAAAACGGTGACGTCACATTGAGCATGCTTTGCAAGTTGGAGGATACACGCACTGTTATTCTATTGGTAGTAATTGCAACTTAAATATTATTTTACTCAACTGGTAAATGATAATGTAGTCGCTGAACTGGAAGTTTCTTATCCTACATTTCTGTCTCTCGGTAGGGTAATTTTCGACTCCATAATGTACAATTACAAAATCAACATTGGTAGTCATTTAACTTTCTTTCTATGGAAAATAAGAGTTTTTATTTAAAATATTGAAGTTCAATTAGATAAAGATTTTTCTTTTATTAAAAAAATCTTGATAAAACTGTTAGATTGAAATACCTGTATTTAAATAGTTGGTGAATACGAAGATAATGAATCCACTAATTTATTTAACTGAAAAAAAAATCGAAGTTATTGTAGTAAACATTAGTAATTCATATAAAATTAAAATAATTGTGTTCACTTCGACCACAGACTTGATAGATATGGCTTTATTTATTATATATACCAAATATTACAAATATTTATGTATTAAGTACTAGTTTTCTCGGTATATTCAATTTCGGAGATAAATTCTTAAAATAGCTGGTCTATATTTTTAAATCATTAATTAGTCTTTTATTAAGTGCAACAGACAAATTTCACAATTGTTTTTCTGAACGGTAACCTAATCACATTGTATTTTATAAATTTGACAGGAATTCTTGTATAAATATCAAAAATAAATACACATGTAAGAATTTTAATATAAATTTTATTTACTAGATAATTTGCGTAAATAAAATAGCGTTAAAGTAAATTTATAAGAAAAAAGCTTATTTTTGCTAATTTGCAAGTTAAAATATTTTTTAATGCCAAGTACTTATTAATATTAATTCACAAATAATAAACACATCATCTTCTAATTGAATCTAATATTCTATCATATTTTAATTGGAATGAAGATCTTATTGAAATGGATAATAAATCATCATTTCCTAACTTTAATATTTTTCTAATAATCATTCGCGTTGAAGAGAATAAATATTTTAAATTGGAATTTACTGCTTCACATTTTGCATATTTACAGTGGAAAGAAATTACACTCGAATAGTTTTTGAGTTATTTATTTTTATTTGGAAAAGGAAAAGAGATATTTCAATCATCCTCCGGCCATTTGATTTTTTTCATCTGTCTTTGACGTTTAAATAGCATTGATTCAAAAATAATAGTTGCTGTTCTGTGATTTCAATAAAAAATAATCACAAGAAATATATGCAGATGGATTTTAAAATTGATTTAAACTGTAATATATGATGTTTTTTTCATCAATGAATTATATTTTACATTTAAATCTGCAGACGAATAAATATTAATCAACAATATCTGTGGGGCAGAAACATTAAGAATCCCAAATAAATCACGAAATAAACAAATTATTCGAAGTTAAATT
The DNA here is from genome assembly GCA_026543055.1 of Argiope trifasciata. Classification (NCBI taxonomy): domain Eukaryota; kingdom Metazoa; phylum Arthropoda; class Arachnida; order Araneae; family Araneidae; genus Argiope; species Argiope trifasciata. Next base: position 194,952 of record JAPMOQ010041062.1, on the reverse strand, counting down.
ATCATAACATTTCTAAGGATTGATTCTTATTATTTCAAAATTCTCTAGGGCAAACACTGAAATCTTTGAGTTGTTTGCTTGATTCCGACTTCCTTGAATTTAAAATAATTTACTTATAAAATTGTTTTCACATTTGAATTTTTGCGTAATTGTATCCAGCATAGGCTATGGAATCAGAAAATCATTTTAAGTAATTAATAATCACTAGAAAATCTAAATTGCACTTGATACATTTGGAAAAGATAAAATTATAATGTTCATTTACTCATTATATTGAGTAATCAAGTTTAAATATTATATTAATAAAGTAAAATTACGAGAATGCACATAGGTAAAAATTAAATTATGCGCGCAATACGTATAATGGAACAACACATAATGACTTTGTTTATTAAAGAAGTTTCAGTTCCAAGATATCAATTGGTCGAAACATAGAGATAAACACCAAGAAAAATTGAACAACATATAGGATTTTCCAAAGTCCTATCCTTCCTCAATTATTACTTCCTTCACATAATTTAGAAATTGATTTAGGCTTAGTTATATTAATGCCCTGTTAATTTTGGGATGGTATAGTAGTTCTGAACCGCGGTCGAATGACAAGGATGACACCTGAGCTGGCTCTCCCATCTTTGTACCTCGCAAGCTGGCAGGCATTTGGTGCGGTTTGATTTAGCGTGCACTGGACTCAATTATATGGTTTTCTTCGATGGTATCAGGTCCCAAACATGAACATCTCCGATTCCGAAGTCTTGCCACCAGGGCACCGTGGCTCTCTTAGAAATTGATATAAAATCATCACCCTATTATGTTCTTAAATGAGCCCGTGAAGAGTTAGTAAGCCCTTTCTGCAAGTGTTGTAAAAATATTATCCCTAATTATTTTTGTAAGTTATGCTTTAAATCTCTCATAAATTAATAGTAAGTAAATTGTGCTAATGAATCAAGGGAAAGTAAGCATTTATTACATTTATTAATTTGTAGATGCAATAAAGAGGATTTTATACAAAAGTTTACCAACAAGTTGAGTACCTATTAAGAATCCCTTTCCAAAATTACATCACCTTTAAAAAGAGGATCGTTTACAAAATGTAAGGTATGAAAGAGAAGTGCCGTATTTAATGGAAGACACTGTCTTTTTGAGCTGAGACAAACTTGAATCTAAATCGATGACTTTATCACAAGTCTCCCTTGTTCTCTGTATTGGGGTAGAGAGAGAAATGAATAAGCCAGAAATTACTGGACATATGTCGAATATGTAACATAATTTCGGCAACAGACTACCGTGGGTTTGGATATGTCACTGCATGCGTTATAGTATTGATAAATGCACATTCACTCTCGAGGTAATTATGATCAACAATAATTATAATATGTTGAAGCTGAAAATACTTACAACAAATGCCCACGGTCATACCAGAAGATTTCTGCGAATAAGGGTTTGAGATTAAATCAATAATTTAAGATTGCCTAACTGGACCATTATTGTTAACCCACTGTACAGAAGATAATTTATGATTTGTGTTTTCGCAACAAATATTACAATATCTGCTGAATTCTGTTTTAAAATACATTAGACAACAATTGTGGTCCTGTTACTATAAAACATAAACCAATTGTGTTGTAGTTGTGATTAATATTTAACGGCCTGGGTATATGGGTGTTGTGGGTCGTTAATGATGGTGTATAATAGATAATCATAGAAGTTCAGTTTATGGACCCCTTCACTCAAACAGCCGACTCTTTTATCTCTATTTCTTTAGAATACAGTAAATACGAATGATTTCATTTACGAAGAAAATACTGTTGATTCAAATACAAAAGAAATTTTCCAGATTTCCATTCCATCATCATATACGGCATATTTGGGGCCTTTGATTATGCGCGGTGTTGCTAAATCAGTGACGTGGAGCCTACGTCAGTGTCATTAGTCTCTGTTTTAAGCAGTTACTGAAATTGTCGTTGGACATTTTTAATTACACTTTTTCTGTGAAATCATCTAACAGTTCAACGTCGTCTGTGGTGATTCATATTATTTAACGTTTTAGAAAAATAAAAGGATGATGAAAAAGTCATTAATATTTTTTTAATAACTTCTTTTTAATTTTATAAATATTAAATTTCGGTTGGAGTATTTATTTCAACCAAAATACATAATTGACCAAAACGTCTGTATCGTTCAAGGATTCCGAATAAAATATTTCGGCTCTTTTGATGTCAGTCGCAATCGAATGCAAGTCCCAGCTTAGTTTTGGATTGTGACAAGTTCGTTTTTTATGCTTATTCTGATTGATTTAATGCGGCGGATAAATTTAAGCATAGTTAAAAACAATTATAGGATTTTATTCCTATTTTTATGGCTCTTTACATCAAATTTTAGAAAGTTAATTTAGGTACATATGTTTTAATTTAAATGTCATTTGGAGGATAGAAAATTCCATTGCGATGAAACAAATTTTATAATGTTGCTGCATATTTACAAACTAAACTGTACTACAAGTAAGGCATTTTACAAAAACTGTCATAACGTTTTTTTTTTAATTTCTTAACAATTCTAAAAAGGTACATGAGATTTTTATTGCACCTACGGTTAGTCAATGCGCAATAAACAGATCCTTACATTTTTAATAAGATAGCAACCCCTCAAGATCAGCCCATCTTTTAGTGTATAAGAATGAATATGCAAATTCAGGAATTACAAATTAATTAATATAAAAATGTGTTTACTATGAGAATTTTTTTCAAAAAGTTAGTGACAAAAAAGATATGAATTCTTTGATACAATTCAGATTAATTAACTAGAAAGGTTATTCTATGTCAGATGAAAGGGAATAATTAAATTCTCGATTATAAAATATGAAAACCTTCCATATTCCGTTTTTATTTATAATTCTTTATTATAGCTTATCAAAATGAATCTATGACTTCTTATGTAAAGATTAATATTCAGCTATTCTATCTAATTTGTCACAGATCATTAAGTAATATATCCATAAACATAATAACTTTAGTATGAAGCCATGAGGGTTTTAAATAAAACTATGAGACATCAAATATCAAACTGCGAAATTTAATATGTATGTATATATATATATATATATATTTGAAATTTTTTCTTGTGGAAAGCTTAAATTTCTTGATAATATCATTAGTAGATATCATATTTAACAATGCTTCTTCTCCATTTGTGCATTTCAAACGGAACATTCAACAAGTTTCAGAAAATAAAAAAGCAAATCGAAGTTTTGTTTTAATATTGTAAGATCTGCCCTATATAGCATTGACATGAGCAAGATATAAAGATAGTTTTGAAAATAGAACAACAGATGTTTTCATTGTTGTCTTCCCAGCTTTCTATTCCCTTTCTTTAATCAGAATTAAAGTCTTATCTTTTTAGCTGTCAAAATAAATCCCATATTTAACTGATGAAATTTTTCTTGTTATTTACCTTTTCATGTCAGTGATATTTTTGTCTATCCGTCCTGGTTTTGTTATGATAAACGTCTTTAAAATTATTTCCTTTCATTTAAAATCTTTATTTAAAAGCATTACTGAAACTTTTGAAAATTGGATTTAGAGACATTGCTACATCATTTATAAATGTTACAAATTTAACAATGTCTTAATCTAGAATTCAGTTTCTCGTCTCATATTCTTTGTATCAAAATTCATTTGAAATTTAAAAATTCAAATTATTCTCCATTACCTATGAAAAAAGGTTTATAGCTTCAGGATTCCTACAAGAAGCATTGCTGTTAAGCCTCTTCTATATTGATGCAGATTTTTTGCAATCAATTTGTTTATTGGAATTTCACTATTTTCAGTCATTATTCTTTAAAATGATATTTTATCTATTAACATACATCTTAGCTACAGATACATTAGTTTTCATCATTGATTCAAACAGTACATATTTTTTTCTCAAAAATTAGGTTTGCTTTTTTTTCAAATGTACAAGTAAAAGTAATAAGCTTTAAAAGCTATAAAAACAAATACATTTATCGTTTTTCTCTATGAATATTTTGATAATGATATGATATGAATTGTTTCATGTGTAATGTTTGTTATAAAAGCGCTTTTTAACAAATATTGGACAATTTAATGCTTGATATTTAATAATTTCAACCACATTTTTAACGATGGAAATAATTTATTATTATTTATTTCTTCATAAAATTCGTAATGAGCAAAAATTAAATGCATAAAATGACCAAAAATTGCTGAGCTGAGACTGAAACATTTCTATATATCCTATGAAAAGCGGGGTCGCGGTTTCCTGGTGGTAAGCTCATGACTCATGAACCATAGGGTGTCAGGTTTGAGACCCGATTCTACCAAAGAACCGTCATATAAGGGAATATGTTGCACATTAAATCCATCGAGGCCAAATGTTCCCCAGCTGATGTGGGGAGAAGTAAGTGCCCTCTCAGGTATTTTCGTCATTTGAATGCGGCTCAAAATTTCGAGGTACATCCGTTAAAAGCCCGAGGTTTGTTTTACAACGGGTAGTTAATGTAACTACATCTAAAAAAATCCCTGGAAAGTAAAATGAACAATAACAATAATTTATAAATGAAACGGGAGAACAAATAATCGCTCTATATAAAGGCTGAGAGTACTGGGGTACAGACGGCTTTTTTTAAAAAAATCCGTAAGCATTTAAATGTGTGCACTTGTAAAAGAAATCCTTGATTTTGATGATCAAGCAAAATGACAAACATACGAAATTTTCGACAACTTAATTTCAACTGAATCTGTTTTATTTCATCGGATTCATTATAATGTATGACTGTATTTTGATATGTTTGATAAAATTTATTTCTTTTAATAGATGAAGTTTAGTTTGATGAAATATTTCAACTAAATATAATAAATGAATTTTATAGATGAAATTAAAAATAGGGGAATTTTAAATTAAAACTAGTTAATTTGATTGAGCTAAAATGCACCCATATATAAACAAGTTAGTAATTTGACACTTGTTTGCTTGCTTACATGCGTTTAAATATATTGATTTTGAATTTTTTTCTACTCATTCTGTTATTTCTATCATCTAAGAAATTTAAATTAGAGATAAAATATTTTTAAAATACGATTTCAAAATATTGAGCAGTTGTGCTTTGGAAAACATGAGAAATCAAAAGTAAAAAAAAAATGGTCGAAACTTATTTGAAGTCACTACTTCAGCAATGGCATTTATACAGAAGATTTCCGACATCTTCTTCTGTATTTGTATCTTATTTCATAACTTAATTTTCTTTCAGATATATATCTTTCGTTTCCAAGTGGCTCGAATGAATTTATGTTCTTAAAAATATATATGTGATATTCTGTGGCATTGGAATCTCATAAGTAGTAGAGGACCTCAAATCATAAACACTTGAATATATCTTAAATTGATAGTTTAATGCTTAGAAATGTTATCTGATTATATCTTCTTGAAATGATTTTTTTAAATATTAGAACCATTCTTGAGTTGCTTAGCTTAGTATTTTTCAATACATCAGTGAGTTCTTTTCTATTTCACTTGTAAAATTTCTCCAATAAAAGATGCAATAAATTTGTTTTTCTACCGAACTATTTACTGAAATAGTTTTCAAGAGTTCTCATCATTTCTGTAAATTTAATTACATGTGTATTTCATTGCCAAAATATTTTGGAATTTGTGTAGATACAATTTCACTGCTCATAGTTAGTACATTTTAAAATAAAAAAATGACAAATTGTTACTCTTTCTTAGACCGTATTTTTATTATAACATGGAGAATAAATTTTAATATCATTTTGGAAATCAAACACACGTCATGAAAGCTTGTTGAACTAATTGCAATATTTGAATTAATTTTGAATTCAAATTTGTTTTGAAAACTAGGCACTTTTTGCTTCTGTCAGGTAAAAGAAGAACGTTATTTGAAATCGAACAGAAAAAATAATTCTTCCAGGGCAGAACTATGGAAAGGTAAAAAATCATGTAAAAGTACCTTTCATTAAAATTTTTTTAAATCCATAACTCAAATAATTATTATAAATATTTTTGAATTGTTAAATTAACTTTCCCCAAATTCACAAAGAGATAACGATGCTAGTATGAAACGAAAATTTAATTAATCTTAGTTGATTAATTACTAATTTTATTTAAGTAATGTATTTTGAATTAATTGCTAACCCCAATGAATACTCATGGTTCTGTACCTGTGCCTGATTATTTATTTGTTTATTTATTTATTAATAGGATTCTTATCTGATATTGCTTAATCTCATTTCATTATAATACTTTGTTGTTAAAAGGGCAGAGACAATTTTTGGGCAATGTTTGGGATCAAATTTATGACGAATTAGTTTTCGGAATTTCAAATTCTTAAATCCGAATTGTATTCGAACGACTTGGTTTGATTTAAGTCATATGTTGAAAGAATACAAGGACCTTTTAAATGCAGTCCCTTTAACTTTAGAGATGAAGATAATTCCACACAGTCACCAAGAAAGTTATTAAACATTTATACATCAGCATGAGAACATTTGACCAGAGAGACATGCATGATTCACATAGTTATTAAAACTGCATATTCTCCATCTAATTCGGGACTGCCGCTGAGCCACCGCGTTTTAACTTACTTTTGATGCTGGCTAGGTTTTAGCCAATAGAATCATTCCTTCTAAATAAAGGCACATGATGTTGATAATTAATGGAATAACATGAAAAAAAGTTTTTGAATCGCTCATATTCATATTAGAACAGGGATTTTATCAATATAATAAAATAGGTCATTTAAAAATTCCAAAAAAAGTTCAAAATGTAAAATATGTGTAAATTTGAATTATTTATGGGCAATTTTGCTTTATTATTTATAGAAATAAGGCATAAGGAACTTATAACCGAAATAGGTTTCTTTTACATTTTCTCGGGACCGTTGTGACTTCTTGCTGTAATCTTGGATTGATGTACGATCATTTTCTACCCTGAATATAATTTTGTGGAATATATTTTGTTGAATATATCTCTAGAATTAAACATCCTAAAGTTGGTTTGGTATGGAATGTTTGAAACCGTAGTGGTTTAGGTCCCTTCTCTTTAATTTGAATATAGATTAAAATTATAATTTCCGTTTGAAAATGTTTCACCTCTTGGAATAACTATAAATATATAATATTGACTATTCACAAGCTCTGAATAAAAAAATACTGAAAAAATTCTTAGATTTTCATTAATAAAACATCAAGCTGAATACGAAAATGTGAACACATGAAGTTCTGACCTTTTGAAAAATCATAAAATGTTAAATAATCCAGTATGGTTTGGAGAGCATATTCGATTATCAGAATCTGTTTAAATAAAAATTATTGGTTATGTAGTCTGCTTCTTTATAAAATGCTGAACATTAAAAAAATAATTAGTTTTATTTTTGGTGATTTAATAGTCATTCAATAAATATTTTATACTTCGATATAAAAGTAAAATGTTTTAAGTATTTTCTTTTCTAAATCCATATTATATACTACTTTTATACTCTGTATTATATCACTGTCAATCCATCATTTTATCAAACTAAATTTATTTCATTCCTTTTTTAAATATATTTTTTAATTAAGTATTTAAAGGATCTAAAAATAGAAATTAGGAGATTTATCTTTTAAAGTAATACATTATTTTATAATATTAAATAACATATTAAAAATATATAATATGTATTATATTAAAAACAAAATATTTTTAAGATTTTTTAGCTTAATCCATATTGTATAATACTTTTATCTATGCATTAAATCGCTACTATTCATTTTAACAAAATAAATTTATTTCAATATTTTTATTTTCATACTTTTTTCCTTAGATAAAAGATTTTAAATGTCCTAGAATAGATATTGAGAGATTTGATTGCTTCAAATTAGGAGATTTTAATCCATAATTAGGAGTTTTTCTCACATCGCTAAAAATATGAAATTTCATTAAGTGTTTAAATTAGTCGCTTCATTATATGAAACATTATATTTTATAAAAAATACAGAAGCTGGAAGTTGTTTTATTTTTAATAGAAAGTGCATGTAACTATATTATTAATAAACTTCTTAAAATATAAAATATTTTTTATTTATGAAAAAATTAAATAAATCACTTCTTTCTCAGCAATATTTGCGTAAATATGGCAAGAAAAATTACATATTTTCTTTATTTAAATGCATTTGCAGTTCCGACATTAAATAATAATTCTGAAATGCTAATTAAATATGAGCATTTTCACTTTTTCCCTATTCAGTGTAACTACTTCATTTAAAATTTAACGCTTTGAATAGTGTTTAAATATTGTATCTTATTTTTCTCTTAAAAATTATTTATCATCGGAGTAAATTAAAATTACACAGCTGAGAGAATTTTTGATGAATAAATTTGAATAACTTATTGAGATTATATGTGTATAAACTTTAAATGCATGTAAATAAATATTTATGATATTCTCAATTATGTCTTGTCTTTGAAAGTACATTTAATAATAAATACTTTCATATTCATGTATCAGCCTAGTATTATTTTATAAATAAGAAAACATCGATATTTAATCTATAATTTATGCGCATTTATTTTGCATTTCATCATATATAGCATTAAACATTATCAAGACATGTTTTATTTATTTATTGCATTTACAAGTTCTGTAAATACAAAAGTAATTTAATGTCAGTTTTATCTATGAATGCTTAGGTTGATTATAAACACCATCTATATCTTATGAAATATGGGGATAATCCGAATATACGTAATTTTTTTTAATGAAGAATTATAAGAAATAAACAAATTAAAATTTGTTCATTTCTTGTAACATAGACAATTAAAAAAGATGGGAACGTTACTAAGGAATAATATTTTGATTCAGAGAAAATATTCTGAAGTTTCAAACTCTATTTTTATTTTAAGATCAGCATTCTCAATGGAATATAATAGATTTGAGGCAGAATCGTTATAGCAGAATGGGTTAGATAATGCTAGACTTTCTTCATTTAGTGCTATTTTTTTCTCTTTTAGTGTAGAGAAGTCAAGTAAAATTTCTATGAATTCTTCTTATTAATTTCATCCTTGTGTTACAGTTGAATTTAAGATTGTTTTTAAATTGCTTCTAGTAATAATATTAGTGGATTTATTTAATATGAACTCCTGATATATTATATTTTTTTCAAATATAATGTATATATATATTGAATTTTCAATATCTATAACTGCGATTTAATAATATTAATTTCTTTAAGAACTTTCACTAAATATATCACATAGTAATCCATACATATGTGTTTGGCATTTTATTGTATTAAAATTTGAATTATTTTCTTTAAAATTGTTCATGTTTATTTTGCGAAAGATTTATATTTTTTAAGGTGAAAGGACTTTTATTTGATAACTGTATTGTTAAATTACCATATAGGAGTTCTGAGTTTAAAACGATTAAAATTTTAAAAAATGAAAAAGAGAAAACTGACTCCTTCTCATAATGTAATCGTAGTACATAAAGTCTTTTAAAATTTTAATATTACTTTAAAATACTTAACTGCTACAGCACATTTTGATTACTTGTTTCATCTGGCATCTTCTACTCCATTGCGGTTTGGTAATAATTGTTATATGATAAACAAAAGGAAAAATTCTCAAATCTTTCAAAAATGCTTAATTTGGCATACAGACTTAGGCAAAAAATACTTGTAAAAACATATTGACTTGTCCAGAGTGTTAGTATTCTGGATGTGGAATATTCCCTTATATTATATAGAAATTTATAGTAAAGGTAAGATAAGAAAAATAAATTAACATAACTCTTAATGCCACAACTTTACACTCAAAGGAGCCATAATCTGCGTTAGCTTAATAAATTGGTTTTGCATTCCCGTATTTTACCAAATTTGTGAAAAAAAATATTTGGAACGTATAATTCTTACATTTTTTTGCGCAAATAATTCCTTTAAAATTAGTTCTGTGAAAAATATTTTTCAAAGGATGTACTGGAGAAAAGATGTATATGAAAACAAAAGTGTTAAGTGTAGAAAAAATTGCCAAATGTACCAAATAATTGCGTTACTGTCATCAATTCGCATTTCTATTGCAGTATAGTATGTACATTGTAACCTGCTACTTTTCTCTTATAAGAAATTAATATTATTCTTTTTTCATTTATTAGAGACGAAATTCACACAAGCACGTCGAATTACAAACTAAAGATCAAAATCACCAACTAATTGTCCCAATCTCAACCTACAGTGTTCTCTGAGACAACTGTAACATCTCCCCTCTGCCGGCCCCTCATCCATGTCGATTCATTCCGTCAGTGGATAGAGGGCGCTGGTACAGGGGCTCTGCGGTCGTACCGGAATCTCCGCAGAACCTGCCATCGAGAATAGCCCCACCGGAGGTTGACACACAGCCACAGCTCGCTTCGATCTTCATCCTGAAAAATAAACCTCCAACAACAAAAGTTTGTTTTTTCATCTGACTCCTGGAGGCCCAGCGATATCCGGCGGGAGAGAAGGCGTCCGGGGAAAAAATAGAACTTTGGAACCCTTGTTCCCGTTTCCGGGACTCAAACGGGGGAATCCCACTACTCCTGGTGGAATATAAACATTGGGCAACTATGAGTTGTGTGAGTTGTTGAAAAGTTGTTTCAACCTGCCGCGGTAGTGTGCGGAAAGACCTCCAGTATCTGCGGATTGGATTTCTTTTGTTTCTTTGAAGGGATAAGCTATTCTGCAACTGAAAATGTGCCAATCGGTGGTCTCTAGAATAATTCACTTGACTGTCTGTCTGGTGTTAATTTCAAGCATCAACTCTTATGGGATGCATACGGACTGGAGTACCATTCTGTCAGGTAAGATGATTCGAAACGATATATGCTTCGGAAGAAAAAAAATAATTCTGTAGTTGTCAGTCATTTATTTGCATGGTTGTTATTTTTCCTTGTGTTTATAGAATTAAATTGTAGAGAAATGTGTACAATTTTTTTAATATATATGTGTATCAAATTTAATGAACAAAATTATAGAAACTTATAGATGGATAAGATATTTTTTAGTATTATTGCTTAATATATTCTGAATGTATAACGTTTTGCTTATTTAATGTATTGCAGTAATTAATTAAACATGGAAATATAAAACATTTAATATAAATAGGAATATTAAACATTTTTTATGAATGATAACACAAATTGAAACCAATTCCGATTAGATGGAGTACAAAATTCCTTATTTATGGACTTTATTAGAGGAGGTAGTTTAAAAGTGTTTAAGGAAAAAAAAGTATCATAACTAGTGAGGTGAGACAAAAAAATAAATATAATATTTAAATTAGTAAGATTCAGTTAAATTTCCTTGAAATTTTGCAGAGAATGTGTACTTTGTTAATACTCTAGTATAATATTTACTTAACGTTAGTATTTTGCAAATGTTTGGATTTTTAAAATTTTTTAATACTTTCCTCAGTTTTTGAAATATATGTACTGAGCTAATATTTCGTTAAGCGTCTAAAATAGACATTGTTAATTTGTATGTATTTAGTATGCTCCAGGATAAAACGACGCCGGTAAAACTCTCACTGGATTACATTTTTTTTTCGAAATGTTATGTTATATTTGGAAGGAATAAAATATTTAAAATTAATACTTATTATTTAAATGTTTCAAATATAATAGTAATATTATGTTAGTCAAAGAAGTTATTTTATAAATATTTTCAGACTTTTTGCAAATGTAATAACTTTTCATTTATATATAAATCGAGTATATCATAACACAAAAAGCATTGAGAAATTCAAATAATTTTTAAATGGTATGATATTGTTAATATCTAAAGACAGGATAAAGACTAGTTAAAAATTTAATTTAAACATTTGTATCAGATAGATTCAAAAGATTAAATACTGCTCTTTAATTTAATTTTTGAACATTTGAATTAATTATGTCATGCAATTTTTTTAAAAATTCAACTGTTCCGTAAAAAATATGGTAAAATAAAAATTAACAAAATGGGATTTAATAGGAATATTTCCTTCAAATTTACTTAAGTTAAAGAAGCTTTAAAAAAGGAATTTATTAAAATAATAAGAATTCGTGTACATAAAACAAAATAGCCATGTCTAAAATGCATTGTGAAGGAGAGATAAATATTACAAATAATATTTAAAAAGATTCTACAATATTAATACGATGCAAGATTTTGTATATTTGATGCTTTAAAATAAAGAAGAAAAACGAATTTATAAAAAGTAATAGAAAATACGTTTTCATAAAAAAAATATTCAAGTCTGCAACGCATTCTGAAGGAGAGCAAAATATTAAAAATAATACAAAAAATTCTTCAATATTAATGCAATGTAAGACTCCTCGTATTTGATGCTTTAAAAAAGAAATTTATTAAAATAATAAAAAAAAACCTTGTAAAATAATAATAAAAAATTATTATTCGTGTCTGTAACGTATTCTGAAAGAGAAAAAATATTATAAATAATACAAAAAAGATTCTATAATATAATACAATGTAAGATCCCTCGTATTTTACGCTTTATTACGTTACATTAAATCCAATTAACAAAGTTATACGGGAAAACAAGTTTTTTGAAAAAAAATATGACTATTGAAAGTTTTTCAGGAACTAATTAATAAAGTAAACTCTTAATTTACAAACCAGATTAACTAAAAATATTATTAAAGTGCTACTTTTCACATTATGCTATCACCGTGATTTTAACACATCTTGTTTTTTTATTGTACCAAGAATTCACATAAAAATTTTCATTACGTAAAAGGATAATATAACGTAATTCAGTATTCCGATTAAATTTTACTATCTACATTTTTCTTATGCTACTATTAAGATATTTCTAAAAAACTTTTTTTTCTACAAGCATTAAGTATATTCTAAAAATTGTTACATATATTTGCCGGTTATAAGGAATCGAAAGAGCTTCTAATATAGATGCAAGAGTGTATTTCATAGAATAATTTAAATAACTACTCGACGAAAGATATTCTTTTGCTAAAATTAGACAACCATTTACTTAAAAGTAAAAAAAAAAAAAAAGAAACATTAGGACAAATTTTTATTTTTATTCGTTTTTGAGATTCATTGACCTAAATAAAATGCTAATTTAAAATTTATCTTATCTATTCTGATCTGTGGGGCATAAATTAAATGGTACTGATTGAATATCCAATGTTATTCGTAGTAGCTTTACTACTATTATATTTTAAGTATAAATAAAAAGCAATAACACTGTTCCCTTATGAAATAGAAGTTCACTGATATGTGTTTTGCTGAAATCAGAAAATAGAAGATTATGATTCTATTTAATCGTTAAAACATCAAGTAATTCTCTTAAAGAATTGTAACTTTTGATTTTATAAATACTTTATTTTAACCCAAGTCCTTTGTATCCCATACATTTAATGCCATGTATTTGACAGATGATTGGCCAAGCTCAAAATTCCAAGAGAAATCGCTTCGTATCTCGAATTCAAATCCTGAGACAAGAGAGTCGTATATGTGAACCAGTCTTAACAATCAATTTATGAGTCATGTACGGGATATCATGAAGGGGTGCCTAAAGCTTAAATTAGCTTAAAGGCATAAAGCAACCGTTGATGAATTTTTAAATTCCATTATCGTATTTTCTTTAAATGAGAAAGTTTTATTAATATGTTAATTTGTGCTTTAAAATTGTTAAAATATTCATGTAGTAACATATAAAATATTTTTAGTATAGGTTGTTGTCTTCTGACCTATTTGTCAGAAACATTTTGTTGGACACGCGTTTGTTTCGGTAAATGTGGAAATACAGTTGCCTGCATCGTGTTTGTTAAGATAGCAACAACTCTGCTTCTCACATCGCATATTTTTTTCGCTTTGCCATCGAAGCGTCTGTTTCTCACATAATTTGTTTATGATAATGATTGTGAACGCTTAATTATATGGGTAGTGTGCACAGTTTATTTATGATCATTTATCACTCGTCCAACCTACATTCTTGTTCTATTGAGAGATTTTTATCATTCTTCTATTTTTAAGCATCTACATCCTTTGAATGATAATCCCATTTCCAACGTTTTGAATAAGTGAACTTCTTGCATAGGTTTCAAACACCATTTTTTAGCTTCCCTAGATGTATTTGTTCTAGTATTAGATAGCTTGGATGGTTAAATCAAAACTGTCTATCGAATCTGATATTTTAGACCAACTCGGTTCGAATCTAGTATACGTTTCTGGTGGTAATTAACAATAAATACGATACCGTTTTTAATAGCCATTACATTTCAGAAACTATAAAAATTCAAGGACAAATTAGTTACTTTTAGTCTTAAGAAACTTTTTGAGTCTTAAAAACATATCTAAAAATGCTGAGACCTCCAAGTACATGTTAAATCGTTGAATAAAGTCAGTCCGGTAAAACATCAATAGTGCGGAAAAATTTAAAAAACAATGATTATGATAAGGGCTAAAAATAGAATAAAATGGTGTTATGTGTATAGCTCTCCTTCAGTTCTAGAAGAATTCATTCATGATATTCCTGAAAACTACACATGAACTTTATGGATATAGTTCTGTTTTATTTCTAGAAAAACAAGGCCTTGGATTTATTCATAGTCTTCCTGAAGACTATATAGGAATATCATGCATATATTTCTCCTTGGTTTCTGGATGAATTGAACATTGTATATATTGATGGTCTACCTTATGACTACATAGGATCAGATATGAAAATAATAAATGATTTTATGCATCATTTAAATTTTTAAACTGCAGAATTATTTACCATTGTGACATAAATGTAATGCTAATTTTACGGAATTTATTTCTAAAATATAAGGCTAATGCGAGATGTCAACTTGAACTCGAAGTATATATTTTTATTTAAAAATTCAAGTGATATGATCAAATCCATTGCTTTGGTAGGCAATCAACAGAAAATCCCCATCAATCATTACTGTATTTTTATCAAATTTTTCTGAAATTGCATCTACTGTAGCTAGAATGCAATAGGTAATAGCATTTAAATTAAAAAAAAAAATACATGGCTAAAATGATTACTTGATTTCTCCTGAGTCATTAGCAACATATCATTGCACAATAGTGCACGAATCGGAATAAAACATATTGAATTTGCTTGATGATTCTGAATTACTTGAAGGATAACGAGCAAAAATATTATCTCAGGTAAATATGAAATATCAAAAGAGGATACGATAACCACTACCACCCATTTTGGCCAGCAAAACCTAACAATCTACATCCAAATTAGATGAAGAAAAGCGAACAGAATAAGATGATGATGAAATAATGCGAGATATTAGGTATACAGTTCCACACACTTATGTAGAATATATATAAGCGATTGTAGAAAAACTTAAAACGTTACTGTATCATTGAAGCAAATTGGAAAAAATGACTAAAAAAAGGAATTTCTATAAAATACTCGAAAATTATAGATTTATTATCTCATGTAATGAGAGTTTTAAAAAGAAGAGAGGAAACCACAGAAACTTTATAAAGATACTTTTACTAAAGTTTGTTTCAGAATATTATCGAATTTTGTCTTTGTATACTTTGAAATATATTCATATAAAAGAGTGTTATATTATTTAAAATAATACAAGAATTAATATAAAAACTACTTAATTGATTTGCTTTCAAAACAGATGAATTATTCATGCTTTACACTAAGAAATAATCTTTAGATCTAACATGACATGAATTTCGGGAACGGATATATGAGTGAATATCTTTAAAGTTTTCTGATCCTTTGCCATAAAAATAATAACAGGATTAATAATTTAATGTGCTAGCGTGTCTTTCCTACTGCTAAAGATTCAATGTGGATAAAAAAAATAGCTTTTATTCAATGACAATGTGAAATGACTTCTTTTTTAAACTCGAAAAGCAAAATTTCCTTTTTCGTTTAAATAAAGAATTTCAAATCACTAAAGTTTTCCATTAAAACAAGATGTTTACATTTAATATAAACCAAAACGACACTAACACACATATTTTATAGTAAAAATATTATAAACTACAATAATAAGACATAAATCAGTTTGGGATAATCAGAATGATCCATGTTTTGAAATTAAGCAGTGTTGGATCCAAAACGTGGTCAACACATTTATTTCGATGTTAGAGTCTGACGCTTCGATTGCAATGTGAGAAACATATGTGATTTGTGCAACAGTCACTGCAATTACAATAAAAGCGATGCAAGTAGCGAATACTTCAACTACATGTACAGAAACAAAAGCGATGTAGTCCAGAAAAGGACATGTTTTCGACAAATAGTCCAGAAGATGAGAACGTCTACTAATAATATTCGATCAGAAGTCGTTCGATTCTAATTACACAAATTAAAAATATTGAATGTTAATATGATAAAATCCTTATTTAATAAATAAAAAAAAAATCGAAATAAAGTAAGTTTTTCAGTAACGGAAACGATGGCAATAAATTATTTTAATCATTTTCTTCCGAAAATATATATTAATAAACCAAATAAAACTACTCGCTAAAAATTATTAAAAAGATAATCCTGAAACAACATTTTTCCAGTTTTTTGCAAAACGATGTCATAAAAAATTTGTAAATATTCTATCTTGTGAATAACAAGTTGCTAAAAATGAAATAGATTTGATTTTATTTGAATAAGGAAAGTAATTTGATAAAATAACATCTTTTATGCTATTCCGATGTAAAGACATGTTCATGCACGTTATAAAAAATATTTAGAAAGCGAAAGATATTCTTTGAAAAAATTTAATAAAATGATTTATTAATTGATTTCAAAAATAGAACTAAATATCGCTTGTGGGGTTTTCTTTGGAAAGTATTTCGGGTA
Organism: Argiope trifasciata; assembly: GCA_026543055.1. Classification (NCBI taxonomy): domain Eukaryota; kingdom Metazoa; phylum Arthropoda; class Arachnida; order Araneae; family Araneidae; genus Argiope; species Argiope trifasciata. The sequence continues at coordinate 178,101 of JAPMOQ010041062.1, read as the reverse complement.
AATATTTTCAGGTTTCATTATAAAATTCTATAAAAATTCACCTCAGAGAACAGGTCTTCACCTTGCAATCAATCCTTTACCTTAGTGAACAAACTCTCACCTTTGTAAACAAGCCTTCATTTTAACAATTAAGCCTTCAACTTCCAATCAAGCCTTCACTTTAGCAATATAAATTAAATTAAAAGACATCATGTAAAAAGGATAATTATCTTTTGTGAAATTATAAAACAATAAACATAATAATGATTATATTTAAATAAACCTCAAACACGGGAGAAATAATAATCAATATAAATTGGTTAAAAATATGTAAAAAATGGTTTAAGAATATTTCTTCACAAATTTGTCAAGCCTAAATTCAAGACTGATAAGAAGAGAATTTTAGAGAATTCAGTTAATGAATTTTTGTGAAAAGTTTCCTTCTTGGAAAAAATGTACAAAAGAAAAAGACCACATCCTACAAATTCTAAAATACGCCATAAAACTCAGAATACTTTCAGAAGATAGATCTTTATTCCCAATTTAATTTTGCAAATAAAATGTATTGCGTTTGAATAAAATGCAATTCCATAGGTTTTATATGAGAGATGATAGATGATTTAGATTTTTGTTTGGTAATTCTTCTTTCAATCTGTTTAATAGAAGATGTAACAATAGTAATTTTAAACCTTTTTTCTTTTATACGGCGAGGTTTTAGTTTCTTCACTTTTCCTTTGAGACACGTATAAAGGAGACAATGGACGTTGGAATAAGCAAACATGGGAGAAAACGGGCAATTTTATCTTTATAATTTCATCACCAAAATATATGTTTATATTCATCTAATGTAGGGTTGGTTCTAAAACGCATTGTTCAATGAAATAAATATTTGAAGGGTCAAGAAAAAGAAGAGCATATTTTAATGGCATCCCTCATAATGATATTATAATTAGACTTAAACATCTTTGAAATATTCCAGGCGTCTTAGTTTTTAAAGAAATTAAAGGAAATTGATAATACAGAATTCATCAAACATTAAAAAAAAATGTGGTATCATTTTATATTTCCGAGTTTTTTTTTTAATATTTAAAAGTCAATATTAGTTCAAAAGCTATAAAATATTTATGAAAATCCAATAAGTATGTATAAAAATATTTAATTGGAATTACAAAATTATACATAATTTTGATTCAAATACATTTACATTGGAAAATAAGAAAAAAAAATAGTAGAAAAAAACGAAAATGATTTCCCCTAAAATATTTTGAAATTTTTAAAAACTGAAGAAGTTAATTTCTTAAAATAATATATTTAGTCTTAAAATATTTTTTAAGAAGTCTGATCTAATTATATTTTAATACATATGCATAAAACAATTCACAACTCTCACTCAATAATTCTCAAAAGTGCCTAATAAAGACCATTGTCTCCTTAAAAAATTGAAAATTTTCTGTTGATAAAAAATAACAGCTTAAACTAACAGTATCTAGTGTATAAGTTTTTGAAAGGTATAGCAGTTTATAATTCTATTTAAATATTTTTTATTTGTTTATTGTTTAAGGAAGAACGAAGAAGAATATAAATTGCAGTTTATAGTTCCGTCTAAATATTCTTCATTTTTTTTTCTGTTTAAGAAAATCGAAGAATAATAGAACACGTACATGTGATACAAATTAAAATATGCTATGATATGTGATATTCTTGGTTTATACTTCTTTTTGAAAATGATTTTTAATTAGAGCTTGATGTTTATTATTTTGAGTGAGTGTTTTTGGAAAGTTTTTTGAAATCTTAAAGGTATCTTAAAATTTAATTTTGAAAAAAATGGCAACGTTCTTGCACTATTAATTTACTTTTCTAATGATTTGCATTAATAATTCGTTGTAGAACAAATAATTGAATTATGATTGTAAGCTGTAATATATATATATATATATATATATATATATATATATATATAAACTGTAGTAAATTTCAATTAGATTTTCAGCAGATGAAATTTACTTCAAGCTTGTTAATATGTTGAAGATTTCACTTGTAACATATAATCGTTTAATACATAAAAATAAATTATATCCTATCCTATTTGTAATTTGCCGTCCATTTTTTCGGTTACATAATTTCCTTTTCTAATCTATCTTGAAAATTGCTCAGAAATTTAGACAAAACGTTTATTAGATACTAGCATAGGTAAAAAAAATCGGATGAATAAATAATTGTTGAAATAGTGGAGATTTTTTTATTTCATTGTAATAAGAAATATAGTGCTAATAATAATGCAAAAAGTGTACTTAATAGATTATAAATTTGTAAATTTGAATGGCAAATAAATTGATATCCTTATAATAAAGTTTTTAAATTTTTTAACTAACATTAAAGGCATTAATTTTATAATAATAAGGTAAGGAGCAAATTTTCAACAATAAATCACTTGAATGTAGAGAAAGTAGAAACCCAAATAACTTTAAAACAATATTATTATATGTATCTCCCTTTCAGGTATTCGTGTGCCAAAGCTGGTAGTTCCAGACGTCATTAGCTATCTTGGAGAGTTCCAAAATACACATACATCCATACATGCACTCACACATTACAAGTGCACATTCACATTTTCTTCTATCATTAGTAGAGAATGGTATTTGCGTTCAAGTATGTGGGTGCCAAATTTGTAGTTCTAGACAACATTATCGGTCATGTATTGCTCCGACTGCATGTACACTCACACACATACAGGCGTACATTTATATTTTATCGTTAGTAACGATATGTATTTTATAAGTGAAAAAAACAAAACAAAATTATTAAAATTCCTCGAAGAACAAATTTTATAATAATTCATTATAAAATGGCTATGATAGAATAATGAATATAAGATTTAAATTCTTTAGAGAAGAAAGATAGCTCCTAGTTTTTTTTTCAATCTTTTTTTTTTCATTTATTTCAGATACATAATAACATTTGTAAATAAAATTATTTCCACAATGTTTGATTTATGTAAAATAAGTAGATACAGAATATTTTTTTTCTAAATCTCTTTCCCTAAGAAAATAATTCGGATATCCTTGTTGGCGTATTCGAATATAATCTCTTCCTCGATTCCTCTAAGAATCCGAAACTAAAACATTCCGATGTAGAAGTTGTACACCATAGCGGCTGTAATCAGAGGAAAGTTTAAAGGTACACTCTTTGAATTATGAGTGCCGAAATAGCTTTTCATTCCTCCCTAAGAGCATTAGAGGGAATAGTACGAGATTACGGTGATTTCGCATAGTCGGAATCGACGTTCTATATATCTCCAAATAGTTTTTGACTAGACTAAGATTTGGAAAGTAAATCCTTCTTGAGCGCATATCAGAATCTAATGGCAAAGGCATCAAGGGAAAAAATTGTTGTCTCGACTGGTTTTTCTTAAGTATAGCACTTGTATGATCACAAGGTTTTTAAAAGATTGGAAGTTTCAGAAAATAAATATATCATGTATTTTCCCTCTGTGAAGTGAAAGTAACTAAAAGTTATTAAAGGTATTTAAATTGCTGTCATATATAAGATTGCCTACACTTTTAATTATTTTTCAAACTATGCATATTTTTATTTTTCAATTGATTATGCTTTATCTATTATTTAAAAATATTGATCTATCTCAATATTTCTTGTCAATTTTAATAATGTGATGGAATAAAATAAAACTTTATTTTACATATATGCATATATTGAAAAGAAGAGAAGATCAAATAACTAAATTTAATGAAATAATACTTAAAAAGCTGGAGTACTCCTTTTGAAATTTTATTGCATACAAGGTAAAGAAAAGGTTATTTCCCTACTCTTCCCATTAAATATATATTCTTTGTGAAAAGATGTGCATGCATCGAATATTCATGGTTTAATTTTTGGATTTCAACACATAAGATACTTATGCTTTGTAAAAAAGAGAGAAAATTCGGCTTATTTTCATCAACGAATTATAATCAAAACTTGTTACAAAACTGCAATGTCAGCAACAAAATCGCATATCAAATTTCACTTATGTAAGTTGTTGAAATTTTGAGTTATTGCGATTACGTAAAAACAAACTCTCAGACCTACAAGAATTTAACCTTCTGACAGGTTCTGTTGAAAAAGTGATAATTATCTACATTTTATGTACAGATTTAACAGATATAGATCTACATTTTTATTACTTTCGTTTTTTCTTGCATTTTCAAAAATTAGTCGTAGAAGCCTGTAAATTTGTTGCATAGGATATAAACCAAAATTTCTCTCTTTTGAATTATCATGTCCAAAGTTAGACGGGCATGTTTAATTCAAAAAGTGGTTTATCATATTCGAAAAAGCTTGAATTGTGGAGATTCATCAAAATTTCAAAACCGTGATTTTTTATTATCTTTACAATATACTCTTTCTATGTAATAGAAAGTAAAAATTAGTTTATTATTTCCCCTTTTAACTTTTTGTTTATTTTATTAATAATTATTTCAATTATTTTTATTTGTTTTCATTAATTTTTAATTTTGAATCCTAAAAATATTAGTACTGAATCTTATCATTATACTTTTCACATCGGTATCAATATTATATATATTTAAATGAACATCGTCGGTATTTTGAAGGATTGACATAAATTCTTTCAAGTATTGTATAATTCTGTGCTAGAATTTTATTCAAAGGAACAAAGAACCCCCTATGCTCCTTTGTATGCAGAAAATAGGCAATTTCCCTGCAACCTGTTGTCAGTAACATTAATCATCTTTCACAATATTTTAAAGCAAATAAAAGTACTGTTAAACAGTTACTTATTATGACAGATAAAAAACTAGTAGCCTTGTCCGGGTTTTTTATTATCTCAGTAAACATTCTCTTATGAAAAAAAAAACTTAAATTAAATCATTTCAAAATAGAATATCAGTCACTTAAAAATATAGCTTATAACAATTAAAATGCCATCATATCTAAATTATAATGAATTAGTTTCTATGACACCCATACTTTATCATTGCAAATAACACACTTGTTTAAAATCTGATTTACAATCCCTGTAGAAAAGAGACAAGCCATTGTGTCGATACGTATCAAAAATTCCACTTCTCACATTCGCACAAGGGATCTTAAGGGCGGAATGAAATATCGTTTTTGTAAGTATATCAGAGCATTTACGCCGGGCTAAAAGTTAAAGGGTAAAGTAGTTTGGACATGTAAGGAATATGATGAATGGTTTCTTGGAAGGAAAAGAAATACTCCGACTTTGAGCCACCTGGGAAAAGTGAGAGGAGGGAAGAGAAGTATTTCCTTCACATGAAAGGAAGGGATGACATTTGTCAGAAGGAAAAAAGAATAACAACTGGCAAAGTAGGAATAGACTAGTCTACTTGATAATTGTTCCACCTTTTTTATCCTTTAACTAAATGCCTGAATTGAAAATGTTTGAAATATTTTTGTATCTTCGCAATACGAAGTATTCATTGGTATTTAACTCATACATATATAAACCTTTATGAAGTACACGAATTTCTTATTGCAATTTATGATGTATAATTTTATATAATACAATAAAAAGAAGTTAGAATTACACTTCAAAAAAGATAAATTTCAAATAATTGATTTTATATTAATTGCGATATACCTCTTAAAATATAACAGAAAAAATCATTGAAAAATAAGTCAGAAAAAATATTTTTCATCTTCTGGATAAAATGGTTTTATTCGAATACGAATTTTAACTATTAACTTTCCAATTATATAGATACTAATTTTCAGTTTTCCATTATACCAAAAATGTTTCAATTATACTCATTCTGCTATTTTCAAATATTCTTCAGTTTGAAAATCCCAATTCTTCTTCTTCTCCAAAGCTAGGATATCAAAATAAATAAACGGACAAAAAAAACCCTCTGATACTTGAAATATCATTGCCATTATTGAAATTTCATATAGTATTGTCTTGGCTGAATATTTTCAGGAATTTTTACTCCAAAAATGTTGAGTTCTTCAAATACCCAAATGAAATGTATGTTAATTTCATAGATAGTGAATTATAGCTTTCATTTAAATTTTCCCTTTTCTTTGTAGAGAAACCGAAAATGAGCCTTTATCCTTCATTTGTCGATCGTTAAGTCAAAATAATAGAAAACAGAAATTAAAATCTGAAAGAAATCACTCAAAGCAATAGAACGAGCAGCATCGTTAAAGCGCAATGAAAAAAAAAATAGCAATAATTTATAGAAATTTTTATTTTAAATTAGATGTATTAAGATTCACGATTTCTAATATTTTTCTTGATGTAAAATTACAAAAATAGTGAATTGCTAATTATACAATTTGCGACAATTCCTTATTTAAACATGCAAAAAATAAGTGATGCTGAATGTAAATAAAGTTTAAAATGTGAAAAATAATTTAATTAATTCTAATAATTTTCAAAATTAAAATACATAAAATGTGAATTAAATTCACTAAAAAATTCACTAAAATTGGAAGGTTCCTATGAATTAAATTGATTTACCATCACTCCATTACCTAAATGTACCATTGCTTTTTATATTAGACAGAAATAATAATTTTCCAAAAGAAATTAACAGAACTTTTAGTAAAAATATTTCAAAAGTTTGAAAAAAAAGGGTTTTGAATTCATATTAAACTAGAATTAATTTTAATACCCTTTTTAAAATAACAATTTATTTATTCATTTTCTTTTATTATTTGGCATCAAATCAATAATAAAAATGGAATTGTCAACTTTTACTTCACCGTAGGTTTAAATTTGCTTATAATTTTATGTAATTATATAAACTAACTATAACTAACTGGTAATGTAGTTTTTTTATAGCTTAGAACTAAAATATCTCACAAATAAATACGTGAAACGCATTTATTTCTGAATTATGTTAATTCTAAAATATTGTCTAAATTTATTGATTTGTTGAGTGAAGTAGTGATTATAATATGAGACATTAAGTGACCGTTCATCTGTGCTAAATAGCCGCCAATATTCTGAAATATTTCCCGACCATTGACTCGTATATTAATATCGTTCATAAACTTGTCAGAAAGGCTATTCTACATCCATTACTTCGCAACGGAGACTGAATAACCTTTCTGATCGTTGTACAAGTTCTCGATGAATACTGTAATAAATATTAACTCACGTCACACGTCATTTATTCCATCGTTTGAAAAGATTTGACTGAATTTGTCCTACAGAGTTTTAGAAATGAATTGGATTTAGCTTATTAAATAAAATAATACTCATTTCATAATCTGAAAAGATTTAACAGAAATTGAGCTACAGATTTTTAGAAAGGAATTCGATTTAGCTTATAAAATGAAAATAATACAGCAATATAAAGTCTGCTGCAATGATAATATTTCAATGAACCATTCTAACTAAGTCAAATTATTAAAAATATAATTTGATATTAAATTTAACATTTTAGTTGCAAACTTATTTTCATAATGAATGAGATAATTCTTTTCATTATGAAACAATTTCAAATCCCGGGTTTACAGATATGAATATTTTGGTCTGATAGAATTTATTATAACATTATCTTAATATAATGTGGTTTTAGTAATTTGTGGAAGTTTTCTGTGTTGTATCCTGATCTATCATTGTTCCTCCAATTCAGATGAAACGATAATTCGCTTTCATAATGTGAAAACGTATGTGCACCTCTGAAATTAAGAACTAAGAAAAAAACATATTAGGTTAGCAATATCAGGTCCATTGTGTTCAAACATTTCAAATACTTTGTTCCTCTAAAAGAAAAACAATTTATAAAGATTATTTTTAATCAGATCCGTATTTAGTTGAATTTTTTATATTTAAAAAAGAGAGTGTTAATATTTTGTAAACATTAAAAGGATTGAACATTTTCTATTTTTAATAGATTTGTAATAAAATGTGTATTCACATAAAGTTTTTTTTGTAAAACGTTAAGGTTTATAAATGATTTTATGATTCAATTTAAGGTTATAATTATTGGAAACAACTGAAATTCCTCATTCTAGCCAGATTGTGTGGAAGTGGTTTTAGTTTTTACTTTCTGATATTCGAAATATAAAAAGTATTATAGCCATCAGGATTTCAAGCTTGTGACGAATCTCCAAATTTTAGACTTCCCTGAGTGCAGAATCATATTTTTTGGAAATATGCCTGCATACGAACATAATAGCACAAGAATATTTTCATCTAGTCGAATGAAATTTGATATATTTGATATTTAACCAAATTTGCAGATTTACATCATATTTTGAATGAAATTCACTCATTTCCCATACCTGATCGTCTGTTCAAATATAAGCTAACACGATTACTATAAAACTATGAGAAATAACTCGATACAATTAATTTTGAAATCTAAAATTAATGACAGATAAAATCAGGAGCCAAATCTGTCAAACTGTTGATTGTATGATGGTCAATATTTCACATAAAACTCAAAAATATTTTTTAATTACTTAAATTTGTTCACCAGGATTGAAGAACTATGTTTCTTTTTCAATTAATAGGAAAAATGGCTCACAAAATACTCGAATGGTTTTAAGACACTTGTATACTAAATACAGCTCAGCGGTAAATGCCAAAACAATTCGATAACGATAGCATGTTAATAAGCTTTTTAGAAACTATTGGTCTCCAATGAAATACCTTTGATAATACACAAGTATATTTATAAAAGAATATGTGAGAAAATTAATCCTACTTGTTTTTATGTTTGATTCAAGATGAACAGTTGAAAAATTTCTCATTAAATAACCACTTCTACTGTATTAGATTATTTGTTCTGTTCCAATTTTATTCTCCTTTTTCTATTCGTAAAATTTAAAACTGGGATTTTTTTAAGCTCTCAGGAGATGATGAAACATTGAAAATCGCTTTCACTATGATACATAAATTTGCTGTAAGTATCTGTATATATTAATCAGAGAAATAATATTTACTGTACAATTTAATACAGTAATTCCATTATTATTATGCATTGAATTTACTTTTACATGCTTCCATTTGTTTTATCAATTTTAGTAAAAGAAAAAGGATCGTTGTTGAAAATAAAATGAACAAATTTGATATTTGGTTTCAAAATAATTCAAAATCAGATATATGATTCAACAAATATTAAAAAAATTTACTTTATGCCAAAAGTTGCCATTTTCTTCTGACCGTATTTTAGAATAAGGATCAAAGATACTCTAGAAATGAGTTATGTACAGCGAGTAAAACGATAATACACAGATCACAGAAATATTCACATTAAAATAATAAAAATACCAAAAGCATAAAGTGATTATTCAAATATTGTCCACATCCCTTGGTCACATTTCTCAGTAAAAAATTCGTCCTTAAGTAGTCTTCAAGCAATTTCTAAGGGGGGTAATATAATAACAAAACAAATTAAAATACTTTTGGTTTTGTCAAAACTTCCATTAATAAAAGTTTACATTATCATTCTTACCACTCTCAGATATCTTATACTTACTTAAATGTCTTGTTATATGAATAGTTTTATAATTTACATCCTGGAATGAAGCTAAAAAAATATAATATGAAATAAACAGCTTCCGTTAGATTTAAAACGTTATTTAAATTTTGCATAGTAAATTTTAATAAATTTTTGCAACCGTTTATTAAATTTTGATAGTAAATTTTTGCATAATAAATAATACTTAAATTTTGCATAATAAATAATACTTAAATTTTGCATAATAAATAATATTTAAATTTTGCATAATAAACATGTATATTTTATAGCCACTCGAAGCTCTGCAATATTACTGCGATAACTTCAAGATATATAATATCACTGCGACGACTTAAAGATATTGTAGAGCATTCGAAATTTCATTCTTCATGTATCATATATTTAATTTTTACTAATAGGACAGCATAATTAAATTCCTTTATTAAGCTTGCTATTTTAAAATCGTAAATGAAAAGACTGCGACTTACTTTCTACGGAAAAATAATAAATTACCTTTTTATTTCATCGCATAAAAACTTAACTTTATAATCTTAAAATAGATATTAAAGTACAAGCAATGCTTATTGAGTTTATTTTCCTTCACCTTAATATAATTTCATTTTGAACATTAAATCAGCTCCGTGATTATTGCTTTATTTTTCATTTATGCAATATTAATTTTTCAAATAAATAAATTAAAATAAGAAAATAACAAACGCTGAAGATTATGGACTAGTTTGTTTATTCCTTTCATTGTTTTGAAATGAAGGACATAACTACAGTGGCAGTTTAAAACAAAATGTGGAAAATCCTTGCTAAATAACATTCTTTTATTTGAACCAGTCCTTTCCAAACTCTCCCATCATCCATTTATCAGAATAAATATAACTGATGGTAAAATTTTATTCTTTAAGTTGGTATCTGAAATAAAGAATGCTTACTTTAGAATAAGCTAAAATAATATAAAACAATGGAACACAAACAACTTTATTGCATCCAAGGGAAAATAATTTTGCATTCTAAAAGACGCGAGTTTTGAACAAACCCTGATTTCTCTTTATAAAATCTTTGTTGTTTTCTTGCCGGGAGATAAATCAATGAATTCTGTTTGCAATCGTAAAATGTAAACAATGAAATATATTTGTTAAAATAATTCATTGCAATATTGCTTGGTCTGTGATGGATTATTCCAACAATAAGCATCTTTTTGTAAATAAATCATGTTTCAAAATAGTTTTCTGAATACTTTCATATTGAATACTACAATACCTTCATACGCACGTATTTTCCTGAAAATTTCCTGGATTAAACGATTCCAAATAAAATTACATATAATATATTTAATCTTTTCTCAAATTTGTAATATATATATAAATTCTGTATGATGAAATTGAAAAATCAACACTTGGATATAAAAAAAATTATTCAATATGACAAATAAAAAATATTCAAGATGCTCTTTTAATTTGAATTACCTATGCTCCATATATCATTCAAAATATATTCTTATATATGAAACAAATATTTAAAGGACAAAAGTGTTATTGAAAATTTTATACTGTGGTATATTTTATGCAATGCACATTCAATTAATTCAATTACATTATAAATGGAATTAAGCTATTACACACCAGAACAAAATGGAAGTGATGAAATTTATAATGTAATTAAATTATTATACATATGCATATTGTCTATAATTAAATTATTAATAATTATATGCTTCTGAAAATTTCATTTTTTCGATATTATAAATTTTCTGATGAAAATATCACCTTATACATGCAATTTTGGGAGGTTATAAAGCCAAAACATCAACATTTTGAAATTTATTTAAATATATAAATATAATCTGTGAAAGGAAAACGCATAAATGTATTGATATTGACTTACTTATAGATTTAATTACGAAGCTATAAAAAATAGTATTGCGACTTTTTTATTTATTGCACAAAATAAATAAAAATATTTACTATTACAATTATATTTTCATATTTATGAATGAAATTTGATGTCCGCTATGGTTGCTTAAAAATAACAATGAAGTATACTTTTAGTAATTATAAATTAATTATTAAATGAATAATAAAAGTTACTAATTAGTATTTAGATACTAATAAAATTATGCTAATCTATAGACTGCTGTTTCATATCAATACTTCATAATATATATTTCACTGTATTTCTGAATTTTTCACTTTTTAAACCAACTTAATATTCTTATCTTTTAATTTAATTTCTTATTAAAAATATTTTTATTTGATATTTTTGGAAGGAAAATCATTTCATCGCTATTTCTCTCAACAATGAGGCCATGTCTCGTGTTAGGTAACATGTATAGAAAAATGTAAGTAATCTTTAAACAATAATAGAATACCAATTTTATATTACGAAAAAAAAAAGCTTTTAAAAACATTTTATAGTTAAAATTAATTGGATTTCCCACAATTTTATCAAACATTTTTGAAAGGAACTAAAATTTTTGTTAACGCTCATTAATGGAGTCTACGTTTAGTGCCTTAGAACATGTATAAAAAATCTAAAATAATAACTAAGAGTATTGACTAAAAGGAATCTGGATTAATTATTTTTAATTAAAATAAATTTGTCTATATATTATATAATGAGGTTTGTAATATTTTCGGCGGTTTCTCATTAAAATCTTATTCAGTGCCTATATTTGTTCAAAAGCTTATTTAAAATGTCTAATAGATCTTAAATAATAAGAAATAAACAATGGGTAGCATTGCCGATTTATAATTAAATTTTTCCATTATTATAAAAGAATAATTTTCTCAGAACTATAATGAAATCTAATTATTAGATGTTTGATTAAATGTAATTTCCCCTGATGTAGAAAATTAGTTTTTTTCATATATTTTCTCAGTTTTGAAGAGATATTTTTTATTTAATTTGGAAGGAAATGGCAAAGTTTTGGGAATAGTTTCAATTTCATAAATTTAATTTTAAACTTGTTTCTTATTCTTTCCAAATAAGCTGATTCCACTGAATAATTTGCTTTCTTTTGAAATTTCCTGCAGTGTAAATTTTGTGTAAAAACTCACTTAACTGGGATTAAAACCTGAAATATCAATATATTTTAAAGTTGTAATATGATTATTTTAGCTACTGAATGGATACTATATTCCTATCGGCATAATTTAATGTGACTTTAGCGATGCAACAATTATTTTAATACATTTCATGTATATTTCCTTAAAAAAGCATATTTAGAAAGTTCATATCGATGGCGCCAATTAATTATTTTAGAATGCACAAATCACATCTATAATTTAAATTTTTGCTTTATACGAATAATTATAAAAATCAGTTTAAATAAAGCTTTATGTTAAAATAAAATTTTAAAAGAATATGCGTTTTTCTCTGTTTCAAATATTGTTTGTTTGAAATCCAACGAATTGTTATATGTTATAAAACTGCCAAGCTTTATGTTACAGCATAACTTTAAAAGAATATTTCATTCTTCTCTGGATTCTTTAAAAAACCAATGAATCTTTATGTCATATTATTTGATGTTATTAATTTTTATGCCAAAGGATATCTTTAAAAGTATATACATTATTCTCTGGTTAAAATACTATTCTTTTAAAAACCAATGAATCATTACGTCATATTATTCGATGTTATCAAGTTTAAAGTTACAACATAACTGAAAAAAGAATATACAATCTACTCTGGGTCAAATATTATTCATTTAAAAATCAATGAATCATTATGTCATGCCATTCAATCTTATAAAGCTTTATGTTACGACATAATTTTAAAATAATACATATTTTTCTCTTGTTGAAATATTATTCATGTAAAAACCAATGTATCGTTATTTTCTTATAAACATTTGATCCATATTTAAAAATGGATTTATCATTCGATGTCACTGAGTTGAAATATTTGTTTAATACATTTTATTCATTTGTGAGGTAACTGACGATATTTTTAATTTTGAAAAGATTGCCATATAAAGAAGATTTTGTCATATTTATTTGTGTTAAAATAATTAAAGAAAATAACTTAGTTTCGTTCTTTCAGAATCTGTACAGTAAAAATAAATCATAAACTATTTACTTCAGTCTCATAATAACATAAATAATTTAGGTAATTATTTTATATGTGTCATCATATATTTCGGGGCAACTCGAAATGAAATTAGTTATCAAGAAATGGTAACACTCTAGCTTCTTGAAAATATGCTTTTAGTAGAAATGAAGCTTGCCGCAAATCCGGGCAAAGGCATCACGTAGCTGTCCAGTAAATAGATTGTCGATACATAGCGTTCTTTGTTGCAACGAGAAAGAAAGTCTGACAAGCATTGACCCAGATCTTTCGGCAGGATGCCCAACAGAATCCATTAGATGCTGGACGATGTCCACGACAGTCGTGACTAATTTATAGGCGATGAGGGGACGTTATTGCGGATATCGTATCAATTAGAGCGATTGATGGCACATAAAAATGATTGGATGGCTCGTGGTCTTAATCATGTCAATCACAAGAGGAACGAATGCCAATCAATCAATGTCGCGCGTGTATCAAACAATAGAAGCTCTCTTGCTAGATTAATTATTTTGATTTGAAACATTGATTAACAACGGATTAATTTAGCAGTTTTTCCTATGAAAGTGTGCTATCATTTAGAATTAATTTTCTATTATCTTTTATATTTTGTTATCTAACAAATGCTTATAAAGATGCAATAAAATATGTAAAGGTATGGATTAAAAATTAATTATGTTCCACATAAAAATTAGTTTTACTATACCAACATTTTTAAGTACCATATTAAAAATTTGATAGTTGTTTCTTCAAAAGTATACTTGATGCATAATGCTTTATTAATAATTTTTATTGTTAGTAATATTAGTAATTTACTTGTTAAATTTGTAAAGAATAATATTCCACTTAAAATAGTTTAAAATCCTTTATTATAGCAATATTAAATAAAATGCTATAGTGGCTTTTAACGTAGTTCGGATTGAAAAAAAATTGATGCATAAAATTAAGATTCATTCTTTTATTACGGACGACATAGTGTAACATAGAAAGTGTAATAGTCGAAAAATGTTTAAAATTATACATTTTTCTTTGCATTAATAGTATTTATTTTTGTTTCAGAGTTCTTTCAAATTAAATGTAATTGCTCCATAAAAGTTAGATGAAATAGACATTGCATTCTTACAAAAAATAGATATTAGGAATATTAACACTAAATAAATAATTTCTCCTATTTTTATATTATCGGTTTCTGAATGAAATATTTTTAATGAATATGATTTTTTTTAAAAAGCAATAAGAAAATGAATAGCAATACATATTTCTAAACTGTCTCCTGAATTCTCAACAAAAAATAACTATAGATCGGAATTTGAAAATTTCATAAATTTATGAATTACCTCAAACTAGACATTCCTAAAAATCAAGAACTTTTTTTAGAATTTCAATCATGTTTTTCTTGAGATATTTTATTAACATATGATATGATGAACATACGGAACCTCCGATCCCACTTGTTTGAAAATCCTACTTTTGACCATGTTCGGTATATTATTTGTTTACATTTTTAGCTCTCATTTCTCTGTAGTTTCTGATTTTTTCCATTCATTCCATTTTTTTACGATCGATTTGAGAAAGATATCCAGTTATTTCCAAGAAATATTTCTTATTAGGTAAGAAGACTTTTGGATAAGAAGACCCATTACGAAACTAATTATAAATCATAAAGTGCTATCACTTCGACTTTTTTAAATCATTCTAAAAATTATTAATCACTTTTAAGTCTGATATAGGTTTTGATGTTTTCTTTCAGAATTAAAATGATTTTTTCATCATTCTGAAAGTATTTTTTTTTAGTATTTCAGTTTTTCATCAAGAATGTTATTAGTAAGTATAAGATTTACCACAGCATGAGATGTATTCCTAAAAAAATTGTTTTGTAGATACTATGCGACTAAAGTCCCGAATTGCGTCATTTTATTATAGGAAAACTTGTAATAAATAAACTGGCAAATATTTTAGTCACTTTTTTTAGAACGCAATGCAGAAATACATCGAAAAAAAAACTCTGGAAGCTAAATAAATTCTGAAACTTTGATCAAATTATATAGAAAATGTACAGTTTCAATGGTGTATTTGAAATTAAAAGCTACCACTGGATTCTTATGAGAGATAAGAAATTCACCTTTGTGGAAAGTCTAATAGCTCTTTAATTTATATAGAATTCGAAAAATATACTTTATAGCCACACTATTTCATTTATAACTGAGAATGATCTATGAAAAAATATTTAATCTTTGGATGATCTATTATTGATACTATAATTTGATGAAAAATAAATTTAAGATATTACAAAACATGTACAATATAACATCAGTGTTATTAAACACATAGATAACTATTAAATGAAAGAAAGAATCCTATATAAGTTTCAATCAACGATAATATGCGCCGAAACGTCATGTAATATCCAAAAGAATCAAAATTTATTTTATAACTTGATAACAATAATTTGCATTTGCCACTTTGCTATTTAGATGTTGCTTTTTACAGTTGGTTAATAGTCATCCTACGAATTTGCGCTCTAAAAAGGGCATCACTAAGAGCCTTTATAGTTTAATTGTGCGCAGATGTGAAAGAAATGCATTCATAAAGAACATAACACATTTGCGAGTAAAATATAAGAACTAGCATAATTTTTTTTCATAATCTATGTGTTTCCCAGAACTTTTAAGCCAGCAAGAATTTTTCCTATAAATAAAATATTTATAGATACTAAAAATTTTCAAGTTGTTTGTTCACGATTCTACTAACTCAAATGTATATTTATTTATCTATTCATGACTTTCAGACAAATCATTTTACATTGAATATAATTCGAATCGATTAAATAATCTAATCACTGAAAAATATTTCAAAAATGCCTATATATTTATCATTTCAAACAAACAAGAATAAATAAATAAATCTATATTTCCTGGCAAGTCTTTATCTATGGGCATCATTAGCCTAGTTTAAATATGTTCTTGTTTGAAAAGCAAATCTCATTTTATTTCTCCGTCCGTTTTAACTCCCAAACATGGAATTTCATTCCAAAAAGCAGCTAACAAGCCAGATAGAATAAATATGCAGAAAAATAATGTCATTCGACGCTGTAACAAAGCACCGATGATGAATGCAAAGGCCTATCAGGATTGCCGAACCTTGAAACCACAAATTTTCTCGGACATTCATTTCATTTGAGGTTTACTTTGTATCTGAATATAGTTCTTTGGTTTCCATGACAACAGAAAACACTCTGGCCGTGAATGAACGTACGCCTCTAATGACTTCACTGAAAATAGACGCAACTTCCAAACCCTTCTCCGGGGTAGTTAAATGGTTGGCACGGCGTAGAAAGAGCAGGTCCCAAGAATTCGCTTTCAATTACCATATGAATTGAAATATATAAATAACTTGTTATTTACGACCTTGTGTTCGCATTAAGTGGCGTGGGCTCATTCGGGTTCGAATTTATTACGGTGATGTTAACAAATATAAATATACGTGCATTTTTAGTCAGTAAACTTCCTGGCAAAAGAACTAATGATGGGGATTATATTCGTTGGTTTGATTTACAAATGCATTCATCATATTCATAGTGGTCATAAGAGTGTTATACATGAAATGGTGTACGTTTTCATAACTGTGTTTCATGTATGCAATCTTTCATCATTGCTCAAGGCCCTATATCTGTAAATAATATAGTGTAATATATAGTTCAGAATGTCTTTCATCATTCCTATTTTTAAGCCTGCACTATGTTGTTTTCAAATACATGCATATTGTATTTAGGTCTAATGTTGCTTATTGTAATCAATAACAGTGTTTTAAACTTTTTAAAAAAGTTAATGGAACAATTACTTTTTGTTTATAAGAAAGTATTATACATTAAGCACAGCATAAAGCATTTATTTTTATACATATTTATAAAAATTCATTTGAAGGAGGAACAGAAAAAAGTAAATATAAAAAGGTATATTTTTCATACAAAATAATCCAAGTTTAAACTATTTTGTCTTATTATTCAGATGTCTTCAAGATTAAGAAATATTAATAATTTAAATATATTCAAAATTATTCCTTCTTCAAATTCTTTCTGTATTATATTCTACTAGCTGGTACCAGGCGTGTTGCTATAAAAGAAATAAATTTGCAGCCATCGTTTGAAATTTGAGATAGTTATCTTGTTTAATTAAGAATTCTAGTAAGAATTATATTTATTTTCTTCTCGACAATGAATACATTAATTGAAGGATATATAATTTTGAATAATACATCGTATTTATTCTATTTTTATTATTCTATTCTACAAACAAACATTCAATCTATGTATTAGATTAGAGTACTTGAGTTAGATTAGAATTGTAATGTGTAATGTTCTTTCAGAATGACAATGAAGGAATCTCGTGATTCAATTAACATTCGATCATAATTCTCAAGTTTAATTCTAAAAAATCTAATTAAAATATTTCTTTTAAAATTTATTAAACATAAAAAATATATTTACACCATAAAATCTTTAATATAGCTGAGAAGATTTTTTTTTTCGAAAACTAAGATGGTGCACAACTATTTGTGCTATAATATTTTCGGAAATTACTGCAAAAAACAATAAAATGTTATTAAATGTTTAGTCAAAATTTTTGGAATTTGCTCCCTTAAACTTTCTTGCTTACTCTCTAATAATACTATTACCTCAGAGAAAGACTTATATTGCATTTACATACAATAACTAAGAAATATTAACGTCTACCTTGAATTTAGCATCATTACTGAATCTGTTGCGTCTCCTTTGCGAGTTATTTGGTGGTTAACCCTTGGTTAATAGATGCGGTAAATAGGTCTGAAAATATTTTGTATACTTTAAATGATTGTATTATGCCTATAACATTCACGTACGTACAAGCAAGTTTTATCGGAATCGGATGAGAGGTACTTCTGTGCATAAGTGCAGGCAAACATCCATTTTCATTTATATAGATGAGTTAGCCAATATACATTTATTTATTTATCAATTTATTTCTAGTATAATAAATTATTCCTCAATGAGATCTTTAGAAGTGCATTTTTTACATACTTGATTTGCATATGCACTGTGCAGTTTCTTTACAAATTTATACATATTTGCATCATTGTCCAAAAGAAACTGAATACCATGTAGGTAAGCCTTTGCTGACAAATGTACTATTATCAAAGCACCAAACGAATTTTTTTCACAAAATAAAAAAGTGAACACACACACGAAACTCAATCCTCTTGGGTCTATTTGCACCTCTCACACAGCAGCAGAGTAAAATAGACGCGTTGTAAATTTATTGCGCTAGTTTTTAGGATGCATCTTAGAAAATTTTTGATTTTCCAAGAATGCTCCGTAAAGTACAAATCCATAAATTGGTTTCCCTGTTATAATGGAAATAAGGTAACTAGAGTAATTTTAATTTGCTTTAAATCGAATATCTTGTGATGAGAATAAAAATTCTGATAAAATGGTGAATCACCACGATGCTAAACATTAGAAAAAATTATTTCCTCTTTGTTTATTGAGTACTGAATTACTTAAATCATTGCTTTTTAATAAAGAACAGCCCCATCATTTAAATCTTTTCTATAGCTAAAACTTCTTCGAAGTTAGTAGTTTATGAGTGGTTATCCCAAACCACTTTTTTAACCTTGGCATCGTATTCCCCGTTAGGAAGCTGTCGTACATTTGATAATATTTTCCATCATATTTCTCATCCAGGTCTCTAAGTCTGCAAACTAGAAATGAAATTATATTTGTCGAACAACATCCGGTTAAACTAAATCCACCTAAGACTTTGGAATTGTCAATCAGTTGATTTTTATAATCATATGTTAAACATGATTTAAAATATTTTTAAATTAAACTCCTAAGAGGGATGTTTTATGTATCTTATAGGCGACTGTAGGAAGAATCTTGGTAATTTAAATGTAATAACTAAGTCTAACTTTAAGGCGAAAAAGAATTTAAAATATATTAAGGGAATGTATGTATTTTCATGAAGAATGAAAACAAAATACTGTTCTCACTTTTATTATAAGGAATTGGAATTTTTTCAAAAACCTGAAAAGCTATCATTTTTGTTTTGTCACTGTGTGTGACGGTGTATATTATTTTGAGTATCTTGATGAAAATTATAGACTTTATAAATTAGATATTGATAGGATTGAAAATTTAGTGGTTTAATATAAAGAAACATGTGCAGAATTACAAATACTTTAATGTCCAATTAGGTGTTTTAAAAACTACTTATGATATTCTTTCCTCAGCGAAATTGTTATAACGCATCTAACTATCTTCAGAAAACAGAAACCATCCTTCAGGTTTTCCAGTAGTATAATCAGCACATACTTACTTTTTTATATTCTAAATACTTTTTGTTTCACTATTTAAGATTTGCTTTCTGGATTTTTTTCCTTTGAATTTATTTCAACTTAATAGATGGCGCTGGTATAGCTCAGTTTAAATCATGTGATGGTGAAATATTTTGATCATTTGCGGTCTCGTTCCTAAAACCAACAAAAACAAAATTCAAGTTTTACAAAATAAAATTCTTCGTGTCATTACTAGTGCTTTCTGGTTTATCCGGAATGATATTTTACTCAAATTCCAAAGCTCTGTGATCTTATCAAAGAATTTTAAAGAAATGTTTTGTATCAACTCAAAACTCAGGAAAATCCCACAATCAAGGTGCAAATTAACTTTACCCACGACATTGGAAAGTACGCCTTTCCTTACTCTACGACAAATGGACTTCGCCACTTAAACCTCCGTAACATTTTCCGAAATTTAAATTACATCCAATGAATTTCTTCAGTTTTCACCTTAAACGCTTTTAAGCAATCCTTCCTTTAATTAACTAACCGGCGCAACAATGGTACATGTGTTTTTCCTCTGATACTTATTCCCTCAAACTAAGTAGAAGTTCCTAGCACTATGGCTCTCCATGCATCGAATTCAAGTATTTTGGTCAAATTTTGTGATATGTGCAGCCTTAAACACGGAAAAATTCAAATTTTATAGTTACACCTCTATTCAAGGGTAAGTTTCTTTTCTTTTTGATTTTAGCACAAATTTTGGGATGGTATTTATATTATTGTATGTTTTCTTTGTAATAATATTTAAGTTTCAAACTTATTGGTGTTTATTGATTTTAGGATTTAATGCTCATTTGTTGTTGGTTTATAGGGTTTAGTGCTCATCTTTTATTTTGCTGTGGTTTCATTTAGTCTTGTTTGATTAGATTCGTATCTGAATTTTTTGTAACATTTTGTATAATTATTGACCACAATATTATTATGTAACATTTGTATTATAATCGAATAGTATTATAACTGTATGATGATTGATCGCCTAACTGGGACACATGCCTTGTACCCCAGATACATCAGTCAAGACATGTGAAAGGGGCACTGCATGCCATTTTCCACATGGGATGTCATGCCACTCAGTCTAGTCTGTAGTTTAGTTTGTTTACTAAATTGGTAATTTTACTTTCTGATGATTGCATCTATTGTTTGTGTATGGGCATTACTAATTCTTAAGTTCGTGAAACCTAATTCCTTAAGACTTTCGGGTAACAATGGGAGCGATACTTAGACGGAGAACAGACCCTTTGCAAAAAATCACTAGTTTGAACCCTTAC
The DNA here is from genome assembly GCA_026543055.1 of Argiope trifasciata. Classification (NCBI taxonomy): domain Eukaryota; kingdom Metazoa; phylum Arthropoda; class Arachnida; order Araneae; family Araneidae; genus Argiope; species Argiope trifasciata. The sequence goes on along the minus strand of JAPMOQ010041062.1, from coordinate 156,950 downwards.
TTGATGGCAACCCTTAATGAAGTTTTCATACCGAATTCATAGTTTCTTTCACTTCTCCAGATGAATTTCAGTCTATTTTATGTGAATTAATCTTACGATTATTGATTATTTCTAGTTTGAATATGTTTTGTTTTAGATTTTCAGCCTCAACGCACCTTTAATGAAATGTATCTTCTTAAACTTTGGTTTTTGCTCAGAAAATACATTTTATAAATTTAATTAAAAATTGTGTTTTAACTGTATGGTTTGCATTTTCTTTATTGAATGGTATATTGAATTTAGTATGACGTATTGAGCAAATAGGGAGTTTAGAAAATCTTCTACGGGATAGCAGAATATCTATTAGCTTGGACTGTGTCCATGTTATATAAGCGCGCTGTTTCATATTTTTATAAATGATTTACTGTTTATTTCCACAGCGTTTATGTATTTATATGATAATAATATGGTTATTCCAAATAATATAAAAAATTGTCTTAGAAAATGAATTCTAACAACAGTTAGAATTTATTTTTTTTCATTTAGTGATATTAAATGTTTGTATGGCAGAAATGTCAATTGTTAATATATGCTAAATATTTTCACTCTAATTTCATCATTCACGACGTTGCACCATTTTGACATTTTATTGGTTTGGATAGTAAAAATTCTTGTTTCATTCTTGTTTCAAATTGTTTCATTTTTCTGATAAATTCAACTTAAAATGTTTAATTTCATTTAATTTTGTTGTTATAAACAGATCATACTATTTGAAAAATTATGCATCGAATCATCATTCCAAAGGCTAAAGGTTAATACATAATACATTTAAGTGTGAGCATAAATAATTTTCTTTTCCAAAGCTTTTTTATCTTTAAGCGAAGAAATATCTGTAAATACTAATGTTGCAAAACCTCTTAGTAAAGTAGAAGTGCTTAGAAATAATAATTTTATTTTTCTTCCATCAAATATTGGAAAGCTACTTCGAAGCACTCTTGTTCCCCTTTCGAAAATGTGAATTCATCATTACTAAATATCATTTAACATGCTTTGATTTCAGACAGAAACACCTGGAAATATAGTAGATTCTATTTGCTTTCAATGCGTTAAGCTCAAATCTATTATATAATGCAAATAGAATAAGTGAAATGAAATAGCAGCATTAGAGCTTGTAATAAATTCGGAGTTTCGCAGTATGGTACTGAGACTATTTCGATGTGTTAGTTGCTTCGTAATTAATAATTTTTTATTTTATGTTTATACGCATATTGCACAGGATAATTTTACGAGTAATTTTCATTTAGATTACAGCTGTAATAAAGAGTCTGTTGTCTTATTATATTATTTTTACTTCATAGCTCTTATAATGGGAGTAAACACTTTTGATCGATAGATCATACATTTTGTATTTGCATGGAGAGTTTCAAATTATTCTCATACTATTCCTTTTCCACATATTTACCATTTTAATATCCATACTTCAATGTCATCATATAAGCTCAATTTTGAATTTGTTTCAGAAAATTATTTGTTGTAAAAGACAGTTATTCTAGAATTTGACTATATATCCCCTTATACATCTCTCTCTCTCTCTCTCTCTCTCTCTCTCTCTCTCTCTCTCTCTCT
>JAPMOQ010041062.1:58637-154945 GCA_026543055.1 Argiope trifasciata | reverse complement strand
CTTGGAGGTCGGGAATGTGCACCTCGGAGCCCTTTTTTCGAATTTTTTATTAGAATTTGAATTAATTAAAATTAAAGTGAAATTTCGACGTTTTTCCGCTATAACTTCCGAAAATATTATCGGACAAACATGATTTTAACATCCATTTAAAGATAAAAAAAAATTAGCTTTCTAATGGTATCAGTGTTTTAATGTATAACTCAAGCTTCTATTTTTAACGAATTTTTAAAGAAATATTTTAACCATGTTTTTTTAGCACGTGACTGGATAAAATAAAAGAAAAGAATGACGGAAGCTCAAATAAAAAAAAACAACTATCATCACAAATCAAATCTAAAGAAATACAACTTTCAGCACGTGACTGGATAAAATAGCATAAATATAAAATGTGATATCTTCTATAAAAAATAAATGCAAGGCAAAGGATTCTAAGAAATCGTTTGCAATATCTATATCATTAATTCCATAAATTATCTTTATTTACAGTAAACCTGATTGAATTTAGACAGGATATGCATTGAAATCCCGACTTAATGGCATATTTATGTCATCGTTTGCAATATCTGTATCATTAATTCAATAATTTTTTTCCCTTTTTCGCTTTCTTTAAAAAAAACATATTTAACATTTTGGCAATATCACCGAAAAAAGTTGTTTAATGTTTTGGAAGCATAATCAATAAATTATTAGAGCACAAAACTCAAAAAGTCTTTCCGTATAAAGTTGCCGACTCTTTAACTACTAATAACTGAATCTTTTAACTTTAGCCGAAATTTAAGAAATAGTTAATGAATGTGATTTAATTGGATATTTTAGAATGCATTACTCATGGCGAACCAACTGGTCGCCAAAGGCGGCTAATTAAACAATATGAATAGGTTTATCAAGTATTAATAGTTAATCACTTAAGTATTAAATTTGATTGCTAGTTATAATCATTTTTGGAAAGTTAATGGCTTATTGTAATCATTTAAGTATGGAAAGTTAATAACCTATTAAAATCAAAAAGTATGGAAAGTTAATAACCTATTAAAATCAAAAAGTATTGAAAGTTAATATCTTATTATAATCCAGAAGTATGGAAAGTTAATAACTTAATGTAAACAAATTTTGCAATCAATTAATGAAAATTAATCACCACTAAACTTAAAGCTCATATTGTGAATTAAATAATTTACTTACAGATTAGAACATTATATAAATCGATAAAACATTGATAAAAATAAATATATTAGAATATATAGAAAATGACATAGCTTTATTTTTATATGAAAACCTATGAAACTATCGAAGAAATCATTCATTGAAATGGCTAATATTCCATCAATTGATTAAATGTAAACAAAACGACGTTTTTTTTAACATTAAAGATACAAATTGCCATGCGTGAGGAAACTATGAAAACTAATTTAATATCAAAATACCCAGATAGCGCATTCCTTGGCTTGAAAGGAAGGACGCCTTAGCATCAAATGAGTCATTTGCCATTACTGCTTATACACACAGTCATTAAAAACCTTATCAGTCGCCAACAAATATAACGATCTGGATGAATGTAAGGAAAACGGGTATTAAATGAAAAGGAAAAATGCTAACATTATGCGCAGCAGCACATTAAAATTTCCACTAATAAAATAGGAGCCGTTAATGTTTGTTTTCCTGTCTAGCAGATAATGCTTTACAGATTTCCGGCACACGTTATAGCTGTACAACGATTTTTAACGAACTGCGAACGCCAGTTGAAATATAACGCTGTAATCGGCATTTAAAAGGAAATGTTCTTGGCAATTTTCATAAACGAAGCAGTGGAAAATAAATGGAAAAAGGACGAAAAAAAAATTAAAATGGAAGAGATAGATATTTATTTCAGTATTTCAGTTGCCTAATGCAGGGATATTTATGTCGTTAAAAAGATCTCATTTTGATACATATTTACTTGCTAATTGATTGGCTTTAGTTTGGCACAAGATGTTGAAATTTGTATTATTTTCTTATTGGATGAGTAAGAATTGCTGATTTAATAATTTTAAACTTCACGTGTGTATACAATTAATAATAATAATAATAATTTTAAAAAAATCTTTTAATCACAGTTCTAACACTGTGAGAATAGAATATATTTTATTTTTAAACATCTTATATAATTGATGATGTCAAATCAATTAATTGTACTCTAAAATAGACATCTTTATTCTTTGAAATTCTTGCTGGCCCCTAAGTAATTATAAAAATAAACATTAGATTTATAAATTTTACTTCGCAGGTAATTAAAATAATTGATTGCAGGTATATTTCAGCATCAAACTACTTGGGAAAAATTATTAATTTTGAGTATTTATTTGTTTTCAAACACTATTTACTGCTTGAATTTTTGTTGTCAAAATTAAAATGCTATCTTAATTTGAAATCTTGAATTATATATGATGTAGTTGAAAAACTATATTTTAAAGTTGATTTAACTAAGAAATTTTATTCGCCATATGTCTTAGTTATAACAATACCATTTAAGATTATAAATAGAATGTGAAGCAACACAATCATCCTTTCAGAATAATTTTAGAAGTTTGTTAAAGGGTTTGTGAAATAATATATAGTATTAAATGAAGCAAGGTTTAGTCATAGCTGTTACATTACATTCTTAGGTAATGAACATAGCAAGAGTAAATTAGAAAGAAACTTTTATTTAAGCTAAAAAATTTCAGTGTAATAACCAACCAATTATTCTGCTCTTAAAAATCAAAGTTTCTGTGTAGTTTTGTTCTGTATGTCTTTAATCTTACTTATAAAGGGAAAGTTATTATGAGTTACAAAGAGGAAAACAAAAGTTATCCGCAGAATTTTAATTTGACTATTCTTACTTTAACTAATAACTTTTTAATAAATGGTAGTAATAAAGAATTGTAAGTTAAGAATTAAGCACATTTGATCGATTTGTGAAATGCTTCAAATTTCATAAACGGTTTTCTGAAATGGTTAGAACTTAAATACTTCATTACTATTTTTGATATTTTTTTATAAAATAAGATACAGTTATTTATGATTTGTGCATTATAAAGATTTTAGTTAACCTCGTAGTTGTCGTGTACAAAAATAACTGACAAATTCAGTACTTTGGCTTTCGATCTAATGTCATATCAAAAGTGGTTAGGCTCATACAGATGCTTCAAAATCAAGCCATAGCAAACGATGATATATGTTACTACCGCTTGGAGGCAAACCTTTGGGTATTTTGTTGATTGCTTGATAATCTAAATTTTTATGTTAATTACTTATGGTATATCCTTAAATCAGATTATTAATTATAATCTGATTTAAGGATATACCATAAGTAAAGTATGAAACAAATAAAAAAAATTGGTAAAACCAAATTTTCTTTGAAAAATTAATTTAAAATTTTATATAAAAACATCTATAGTATATTTTCATTTCATATGATGCATCTTTTTTCTTTTAATCAATTTTTCAATAAAGTGCTTATATCACAATAAAATAATTTTGAGATTACTCAATAAATTCATTTCATATGAAACCTGATAGTGTTGACTTTGTAATAAATATATTGGTGGTGGACTTGTTGTCTTAAAAGCTGATGAAACTATCGGAAATAGTAAATTGAACCCAATTTTAAAGAAAAAAAGTTTGGTTATAAACCTGCATTCAACAAATCTTTTGCTATCATTTATTAGCAATTTTATATATTGATAAATTATCAAAACAAAATCCTCTAAAAAGTCAAAGTGAATTTCTAACTATTCAGCAAAAGTTCCTCAAACGAATCTCTTATCCACAGAAATAATAGAAGGGAAATTTGTCATTTTTTAAGATTCCTGAGCGTCGGAGCAATTTTTCGTTGTTAAATATTTCACTTATACACATGAGTCCGATTTAAAAAAATGTTATCGATTTCTCTTATCCACGATATAATTGGGAAAAAACAAATTTGTGTAGGTAAACTTTGGCCTTATGTAGCAATTCGCGTTAATGATATTATAAATAGAAATCGTTCCATTTTAGAATTCTCTAATTGAAGGTTTGTGGCAGAATACACTGAGAAATGAGTTGGTATGTACTGATTCATGATAAGATTTCCATACAAATAAGAACTATTTTTGTAATTTGTTTATCTGTATAGAAGGTATTCAAATTCTGGATCTTATTTTAAAGAAAATAATTTCACTTTATCCTCGTTGGCATACATGAAAATGGCTCGTATTTCGAGAAATGCCTCTTCGGATTTACTTTTTACTATCAGCAGCTTCATATTCTATATAAATATCTGCTAAATTCTCACTTGTTAAAACTTCTGTATTCCTTTACATGAATAGTTGTAGAAAAAAAAACAATCCTAGCACAAATCTTGTATAAATTTCTCTTAGTTTATTAAGTTTGTTTCTGACATTGCACCAGATTCCAATTCTACATTAAATAATTTATTCTTTCCAAATATTTATATGCGCCTTAGTTAACCCATTTATGCCTAAGGTTAAAAAATTGGAATTTTTGCATGACATTTCTATATGTTAGACAAAAAAATATAATAAAGTCTTTTATGTGAGGGGTGTTCCAAAAATAGAATTGTAGGGAATAGTAGACACAATTGCTTTTATAGCAATTCAAATTATCTTTTTTATTTGAAAGTTTCAATATTTTTGTATATATCTCCACCTTCTGTGTACTCTACAGTTGCAATGATATTTGTGTTTATTTCTTACCAATGAACATGAAGGGAGGAAAGTCCGCATTAATAGAAAAAGTCAATGATTGTGATTTCTACACAAAAAAAATCAAAATGGCTTGGTAATCTTTGAACTATGACTAACTAACTAAAAAAAACATTTCTGTAATATAAGAAAGACGGCTGCAATTTTGATTGCAATATAAATGATGCATAATGGAATCTTCCTTTTTATGGAAAGGTGATAATATTTTACCACGGACTTAATAATTCCATTTACACATAAATGCATTTTAAAACGCTCATTAAACAATATGAATATTTTTTACTGTATTAATTGATATAAAATTGCTCAATTTACTTCTAAATGAAGAAATAAGATATTGTAACTCTATCTAGGGAAATAAGACCACTGATTCAACTTTTAAAATTATATGAACATATGAAAAGGAAATTTCTATTAGCCATGACAATCTATATTTCCAAAGGATATTGTTAGATATCGTCGTTCCAAAATCAACATGTTAATCTAAAATAAAGGTAACGCTAATAACGAAAATTTAATATTTATCTATGAAAATAATTTGCGTCTTGGGATACTTAAGACGAATTAATTACCAGACTAAGGAAATAATTAGATTGAGATCAATATTATATCGATGAAAAATTTCTGGCAAATATAATTACGACGGTATGAAGCAATATTTTTAAAACGGAACCTGAAAAATAATGAATTAACTTTTCAGATATTAATCAGAGTCCACTTACATTGATGTCAATGGAAATTTAATATAAAAACCATTATAAGAAATATTATTATAAAACTATCAATATAATCAGTTCATAAAGCAACATTATCACAATCTTATAAAATCTTTTAGAAAATATAATCTAAAAATGATTAGATTTCTTACATAGACATACTTCTCAGTTATCTATTCATATTAAAGCCTATGAACTTTGGTTGATAAGAAATTAACGGTAAATTACTCCATTCAAAGGAAAAGCGTGGATCATTGATGAAAGAGCACAACTTCTTTCATCGTCGCTGCATTACTCTCAATCAACAAGACGAGAAAGACAGCAACAAAAATCTTCATCTTCTTTCACGTTTCGTCTTGTATGAGTTATTCTTCACTTTTTTTTTCTTACCATCTCCACTTTTTTTTTTCGTACTATTTCCTGATCTTCTTTCTCCCTCTCTTTCGTGACTTACAAAGGTAAAACCAGTGATTAAAGTGGAACAAAAAATGACTTCTGATTCCCTCTCGGGAGAAATCTGGAGACTCAACAAATCTTCATTAATTCCGGCTGGATTTGGGATTGGAACCAATTAAAGCACCGACTCTTCTTTTGAACTTGGCGTCATTTTTGAAAGAGGGAAAATGGAAAAGACTAAAGGGAAGAAAAAAAAATTAAATAATGATGAAAAAGAAATAGGAGGTGGATATTTTTTTTCAGAATGAAGCAAAGAAAGTGCACTTTGCTTTAGAAAATTTGACCGAGTACATACAAATATCCCGGGGGAGATGACTCCGTTATCGAATATTATTAATTAGATTGCACAATTAGAATTCGAAGCGATTATTTAAGTTTCTTTACTCTTTAGCTCTTTATCAAGGCATTAAATCCAATACTTGATGTAAAAAATAACACTCTAAGCGTAGTTAAATGACGTCGTTCTTTATAATAAATGCGGATCGTTGAAGCTATCTTTCGTTGTTGATTTTGATTAGTGAGCTGAAATATTTTTTTAAATTAATTTTTGGACCTCAACATTTTTCTGCCATACTCAGAACTCATTACAAATTATTTGATAACAAAAAGTTTTAATTTTAGATAATTATTGCAGTAATACGTTTTTGTAATTGTATTGCTTTGAATTATACTAATATTTTTCAACTCGATTTTTTTATTTTGAATGTCTTATATACTGTTGTTATAATCTATGAATCTTATTACATTGAACTAAATATTGAGAGATTTTTTTTTCATTCTAAAAATAAATGACTGTATTAACAATTTCACTTTTACTCTTATGGGAATGTATAGCCTTTAATAATATTGTGGCATCTTTTTATCATTCTATAACTAATTTGGTATTTTTATTTTATTTATTACAAAGTGCAATTTATTTGGTACTATGTTTTTATGCAGAGCAACTCAACATCTCCATATAAGACCGTAGTTCTTTTAATAATCTGTATCAAGGAGATAAAAATAAATATGAATATATTTTAAAATTTAAAGAAACTATAATTGTACGACTTTTATCTATACTTTATTCATTGAAGCAGCACCAAAAGCATAAGTCTGATGATTGGACTCAAAATAACTAAAAGCATATTAGTGAGCAAGAAAATAATTTTTGGATGTTTAAAAGTACATTTAATTAAATTGTTAAATCACGAAAAACAATTAAAACGGCTTAAAATTAATTTAGTAAGTCATATTTTAATTAAATTGATATACTAATACATAATCAATTTGATATAATTCTAATATTTAAATAGATATACTACTATTGCTTTGAAATTGAAAAATAAAGAATTGGAGTAAATATGGGAATTTGCACGAAGTTATTGAAAAAAAATACAGTTAAAAATTATTCTTATTTCAGCAGTTTTCTAGAAAATATATTTACTGAGAGGTTATATGTATTTCAAATTTAATTAATATTTGTTCAAATTTTTCCTACATTTTTGTGATAATTAATACTAAAAATGTACGCATATTTAAATTATTCCTTAGAATCAAAATTCTATTTCGATGTTTCAATAAATTTTGAAAAGTAAAAATTTTGATTTCATGACTTTTTAAACCAAAATCTATTGCGAAATAATCCAATCTCAACATTTTTCATCATAATTTCCTAGAATTTTGTCTAGTAGTAATCAAAATTATTTAATACAGGTACACTCATTGTTCGATATGTTACTTTAACTACAGTGAAATCCAAAATATGCATTAAAAGAAAGATACTTTATAAACATGTCTATTTCAATTTTAATGAATGTATTTTATAGAACTGTAAAATCATTGTTTCCTTTAAATCTTATATTTATTGGAAAAAATATTTTTTTTGCATTCATGAAAATCGAGAAAAAAAAAGTTTGATTCTTGTTTCAAACTCTCTCTCTCTCTCTCTCTCTCTCTCTCTGTATATGTGTGTGTATATATATATCAGAACTTTAACACATGCGCAAAATGGCGTTGAGTTAACCACAAAATAGAGATGAAATAAAAGAAATGGGAAATGAGATTTGTATTTTACTTAACAACTAGTCGCTTCAGTCAATCAGATTCTCCGAAGTTATATATATTCCACTTTTATTTGTTTGAGAAAATGCTCTTCAGTAACACCTGATAAATATTTTAAACATGTCATTACTAAAATATTTCTCAGCCATTTTAAGATATTTATACATTGCCACAGTTGTCAACTGTTTGAAGAATAGGATAATTTGCGTAAGAAGATGCATATAGAAGCAAAATATTTTTTAAAATAAATTAGAAACATGAATGACATTTTGCTATATCTGATTAGCACTTATATATGGCAAAACTTAGTAGGAAAGGAAATTAACAGAATTATCAAATTTTGTTGTTTTAATTTCTGTATTCTTTTAATATATTAAATAAACAATTAATTCTATATTTACAGCTTTAGGAAAAATAAAATAGACTGAATTTATAAGTTTCTTGGTATTAAATCCATAATAACATCACATAAAATACTCTTTTTAGACATTTAAAAGGGACTTTGAATACAAATTAGGAATTTATTTGAAATACTTCTTACTTAAATGAAAATTTAAATATTTGAAGTGGGGTTTTATCTTAAGGTACTGTAGATTTATTGGTAAGCATTAAACAAAAGCGAATAACTTAAACCGTTTTTTGGAAACATTATACACGCATGATCATGCTACTTTTTATGTATATTTTTTAGTATATAAAGTTGATTTACTTAAAAGAAATTTTTATATGCATTTATTGTCGATTCATTGGTATAGAGAAGTTACATAATATTTTTTATGAAACTCATTATGAACACATGATTATGCTACTTTCTCATATATACAAAAAAGCATGACCTTTTCATTAATAAATTTCACCCAAATATGTTTTAAAATAATTCTATAGCAATTTTCAGTAGGAAGTTGGGAATTAAAATGATTCAAAATTTCACTCGTGATTATTTTATGTCTTTTTTCTTGCAATGAAACATACAAATCCATTAAAACTATATTTACACCGAAGTTTCATAAAGAGAAAATATGCTCTATTTATTAGTTACTTATCATTAAATCCCTAATAACGTCACATAAAATCCTATTTCAAACATTCAAAAGGAATTTTCTCCACAGACGGTATCTCTTCCAATGTTGTAACAATCTAGAGTTGGGAAAGCTGACCCTTATCATGTGGAGCTTCGGTTATGGCTGTGCTCAAAGCATTACTTATAAGCTAAAAGTCTCTGTAAGAATCTTCGTAAGCGTATTATTTCTGAGGTCTAATAAGCCCAACTGATGATAGGATTAGTTGAGAGTAATCCAGCAGTAACAAGCACGAATGGAGAGACCTTACAAGAATGGCGGCGCTATGTTCGCTCATAAAAAATGAAGCTCAAGTAGTGTTGTAATGACCCATTTTATTTATAGATTGTATAGCCTTGAAACTAATTTGACTGGAATTGTTTTACTTTGAATTTGGAGTATATGGATTTGACTTTCAATATAACAAAGCTATTTCACGTACAAAATTACAAATTTTTACGATTATTTAAGCAGTGTTTTTTTGAGAATTTTTGCACTACCTACTGAAGATTTATAAGATAGATTTTATTTGATATATAAATCTAAATTCTCTTTTTAAGCAATAATTAAATAAATTAACATAAGGTGCATTTAATTGTAAATTATTTGGAATTTTCTAATAATTTTATCGCTGCAAATGCATAGTGATGCTGCAACGAAATCAAAAATCTGTTCATGATTTCATTCTTTAAAACTTGATTAATTAGATTTTAACATTTTATTGTATTAAGCCCGTTTTATTTTAAATAACTTTAAACAAAATTTATCACTTTTCTGGATGTGTATAGTTAATGAAATAAAAATAGCAGAAATTTACTTTCAAATAAAATTATAATTACTAAAGTAAAAAATAGCACAGCTTTAAAATTACGCAATTTAGATAAAAACAGCTTGAATAGATTTTATTAATTTTAATAGTCAAATATAATGTGCCCACAATGTGAAAACGTTGTCATGCGTTTGAATTTTCAAAGAAATATTATTCATTATTTTAATCATTTTTATAATAGATTTCATTTATTTTTAAATAATTCTGATGTAAAATTATGTTTTATGTTTTTTAAAGTTTTTATAGATGAAGATGCATTGCATCTTTAACACTATGTTTACCAAAAAATCATTTTGACCCTTCTAAGAAAACTTTTCGCAACTTTTCTTCAAGAAAATTGCCATATTTTACTCACATTTATAAAACAAAGAGTTTTAACTCATATCGTTTTTAGTATCGAAGGATTGTAAACAGTGTACCTACTTTTACCGAAGGGATCGTTTTCACCATTGGAATAAGTATTGTTGATAATTAAATATATATATTTAAACATCTAATGGATTGATAGGGATGCACATAGTTATAGGCTCAAATATAGAAAAAAAAAGTGTGCTTTTGTAAATTCTGATGCATATGTAAGAAACAATACGCTGAAACTGAAAATCAGTCAAATATAAGCTATTATAAATCTTTAGTAATAAGACGTGCAAGTCATTGTTTTGGTAGAAGAGGAAAGTAAAAGAATAGATGGCCTAGATTAGAAAATAAATATAATTTTTAGTAAATAAAGGCAGAACTGATTTTTTCTCACAACACATCTCAGCAAATACTGAAAGTATAAAATTTTCTTATTCTTCCCAATAGATAGGCCATTCATATTTTTTTTAGTAAATACCGAAAGGGGTCAATTTGATCCTTTTGATAGAAATTACATGCCAACAAGCCTAATGATAAACAAATTTGGAAAAAAACATCAAGTTTTTTTTATTCCATAATTTAATAAAAACTGAATTTGTAAGTTAATTAAAATTCTCTTTTATTGCTTTGCATGCATTTTGTACCAAAAAAAAAATCCCGAGTAAATCATGTATTTTTTCCTTACTGGCATCATAAATATTTCTGAATTTATTTTTCTTGAAACATCGTGCTTTGATTCAAAATTCATGATTTATTCTAAAATTATTTCGTAAATGTTTTTTTTAAATTACTTATGAAACTTATCAAAATTATATGAATGAAAGTATATGTATGGAATTGAAGAATATTCATATTGAAATATGTCGAATCGGAGAGAAATTGAAAAACTAAGGTCAAATTTTTTATCATTTCATGCTCAACATTAGTCATTTTACAAAATTAAAATTTTTTCAATAATCATCTTTTAGATAATATATTTGGGATGGAAAAATTTAATTAAACTGGCCACTAAATGAAAAAGTTCCAATTGTTGCACTTGCCTACGCATATGACCTTATCCTTTTTTCTACTTAATTAAGAGTCACACGGCCAATCTCTATCGTGCTAACTTCTTCACCATCTGAAATGTCGCTGTTGTTAATTTCTGCGGGCAGGCAAGAGCGTGAAATAAATTGCTCCCCCGTGCTGCCCCCGCACAACGTATTTGTCGTGTTCTTTCAGAAGCCTAACAACACTCAAGGGCTCAATTATGGCGTTCTTGTGGTTTGAACGGATGTCGCAGTAAAACAGTAGGTGTGAGGAAGCATGTACTCAGGGGAGTCTTCTGCCTTTCTCAGTATGGGCAGGAGAGATTTCAATGATTTCCCACTAATGATGTTTTCTCGAATCATGATGGCAATGACTGAAAGTATCCCTTGTGGATAATCGTTCCAGATTTCTTAAGATTAAAAGTGCAGAAAGAGAGTTTAATTGAGCAATATTAGCCATTTTGAATCGCAGATTAAATAACATTAAAATAAAGATAGCAGACAATTACTTGTAGTTATTAAATCTGTAGATTTCTCAGTTTAAAGTTCATGGTGGCTTCTCTTTTATGCAAAATTTCGAAGTTTTGGGTAAACGTTGATTTTTTAAAATTATTTTAAGTTAATGTATTGCTCTTCACCAGTGGACGAGGTGGCTGAGAATAATAATCTTAGATAATTTAAACTTTAAAATGGGGTGTTTGGATCTCAAATATATCGAGTCACATTTACAAAGTTGTGTTAAAATTAGAGTTGAAGTTTCAATGAAGTATTTAATTGCAAGAGAAAGTTTATATGTTCATTCCAAAAAAATAAACATGCTTAATACAATATTAATAGCATACATTAATCTGTCCAAGAGATTCAAATAGTTCTCCGTATTAAGTTCTATAATTGAAATTAAATGCCATAATTCCTTTTTTTAATAAAGAATGCAAAACTCATTTATCGTAGAATAGCAATATTTAGAAACAAGCTGATTTGTCGAAAAGGAAAGGAAAAATTGTTTCTTTTTAAGTTTACTTAGCATTATTTTTCACCGCTAATTCAAACAAGCATTTTGAAATACACAATTGTGATAAAGGCAAAATAATTGCCTGATACTGGTTCTATTTATTGTACAAATGAAATTCACTAAAATAATCGGATTCTAACGCATAGTAATCAAGCTAAAATTCTATTATTTTGGCAATTTACTTTCTATCTTTGTGATGCGTAGTTTAATTTATTTTTATAATTCTCGTACGTGTTGTGAAAATGAGTTTCAGAAACTCTCTTTATCTTTAAACATCAAAGGAGAAAATTGTGTAATTTAATGCTTGATTTTTAAAAAATTAAAATGGCTGGAACTGCATTGCAACAATGTCAAATTATGTCTATTCTTGCAAAATGTACATACATACACATATGTTTCTTAAAGTTGTCTAAAATTCAAGAAGAGATATGAATGCAATTAAATTCAAATGATTGAGATTTTTTTAAATTTTAACTTTCAAACGAAATGAAATAATTTTACGATAATGCGTTTAAAAAATTGAGAAAAATTTTCGCATTCTCATCTAATTTTGATTATTTCACAACTAAGACACCTTTCCGAAATAAGCATTCGAACTTCTAAAGTATATATACATGCTAAATATGGAAGCTCATTTTGCTGACAGTATAACTTGCAGAAATGGGGCATTTATCGACACTTATGTGAACATATACGCCGACATTACTTTTTAATATTGGTAGATAACAAAGAGAATTATAACAATGGAGTAGTTCTCTTACACTCAGATATAGTATATTTTTCTAAAGTGATATTAAAAGCCTGGAATTATGTATCATAGAATTTTATCATAAGTTATTTTATATGATATCATAGAAAAGAAAGTTTTGGGGAAGCAAAGTAATTAATGATTCATTAGAGAGGAAACGGGCATTTTCATTGATTTTTGCATGGCATATTCAGCATACTTTTCAACTACAATCTGAAATTACGCAGAACATTACATGATGAAAAAAAGAGAAAGTATCATATGAAAGTTTGCAGAATAAATGCATATTTTTAAAAATCAAATTAATAAATTAGAAGCATGAAAAATTGCTTATATATATATAATTATTATGGATGATATGCAATCTTATCTTGAATTTTTAAATAAATCGATTGAAAATTTTTCAAGCTTCAAAATAATTGGCTAATTCTACATTAAAGGTATAAAGTGTTTTAATGCAGCTTGATTTCCTTTTATTCGGCCAATTAAATTGACTTACTTTATAAGTTCCTTAACCTTTTAATAAAGATATTTGATTCTTAAATATTTGAATGTAGTTACACTATGTATGGTTTTTGTTTTAGATTTTATCGGGACGTTAATATAGCTAAACTAAACCAAGCTAAACTTGTTTTATATTTTAAAAATCTGAAATAGTTAATAGTTATTAGTATTTAATTTATCTTATTTTGGAGATTCAACTGAATAGTGAGCTTTTCAAAAATAAGAGCATATGAATTTGTATTTAATTTGACCATTTACTTTTTTTTTACATTTTTATTCTTTTCTATTTCTCTATTATGAAGAAATTTAATTTGCCTCAATTCACAATTTTTTAAAAAAAGATAAAAACTACAATGTTTTGGTAGATGTACGAAATGGTATTTTATAAAAAAGAAAGACACCGTGGGAGTTATATAATATAATCATCTCAGACACATATCCACGTTCGCTTATTAATAATCACTAATATGCACTAAACAAATAATTTTCTTTTCATCACCAAATTTTGTTTTGATGAACGGGCTTGCAAATGCTGTAAATCTCTTTAATTTGCTAGTCTTGTTGTTTCTATCACGTTATCTTATTACAACATTTAAAATAATTTATTATAGCCATATTAATGTCCCTAATTTCTTCTTACCCCACGTAATGTCCCTTGTTTCCATCGTCTTTCTCTTTTTTTTCCCTTCATTTTTTCATATATGTTACGGTAGGTGCTTTAAATTAATGACTTCCCCAGGAAGCAAGATTAGGGATTTTAATGAAACTTCCAGGTAGACAAGATAGCATCATTTATTATAACTTTTGGGGGGAAATATTAAGTTCCCCTAATAGCTCTAAGTGTTTAAGTTCAATTTTCATCTAATTTTCAGAAAATGGTTTTTAGTTCCATATGCTTTCATATAGTTTCCTAAACTAGATAGAAAATTGTTTGCTCTGCATACTGTTCCTTTGTTTGTATTAATAGCAGCAATACAAATATTTTAAAATTTAATATGCATATTTGTTTTCTTATAAAATGTCTAATATTTTTCAGAGAAATGTCTAATATTTGTCAGGTTTATCTACGTGGAATGATTTTAACACACAGATATATAGTATTGGAACAAAGAGCTGCATAATAAATATGAATTGACTGAATTTCCGTACAAAAGTTAACATTAAACTACAATAATTGGTATTTTTGGTTATGGAATATTCATAGACTTCAAAGGGAAAAAAACTGATTAGAAAATATATTTTCTAATCGACTCATTATTTATATATGAATTCCCGATATACCATAACAAATTATTTAAAACTTTAGATTTGATATAAAGATAGAAGTATGTAACATTTGGTCGTTTTTCTATTAAAATTTTAATAAAAATTTAATTCTAAAATTTTTTGATGTTTTTTAATTAAACTTTTTGTTTTAGTAAGAAAAATTTCAGATTTCAAAATCAGTTATCTTTGAAAAGTATATTGACACTTACATATAAATACATATTTTACAATGTTGTGTATGCTAGTTTATAAAGAAATGTCAAGTAATTATTAAAATTCCCCCAACACAACTTTCGATTCGTGTTTATTTATACTTTGTGTTCAAACTAGTTTACATCGTTTTTTATTCATTTTTAACTTGCATTATTATTTTATTAATGAGATTTTTTACACAAAACAAAATGTCGTGTAAAAATTTTGGAATATTACTTTTGATAGCATTAACTGTTTTCTTTTATAAAATATACTTTCATTTAAATATGATCTCTCAGTGTAACAAATGAAACCATCCTAATTATAGACTCATATTTCCAAACATACTATATCCTATTAATGACATCCCCATCCCATGTTAAATTTAAATATATATGTTAATGTTAATGCTTTGGAATATGTTTAGAGAATATTTTTTTCAATCATTTTATATGTTTCATTTTATCTTATTAACTCTGAAATGAATACATCTTAATAAAGGAAAGCATTTAACAATTTGGAGTTTCAAATTTAAGCAGCAGATATCTAAAAAGTCAAAAAAATTTATGTTGGAAATAATATGTAAATACTGATAATATTAAAATGATAGTTCTTCAGCCCTAGTTTTTATTATTTTATATTTAGGTATGCGCTATGCTAATAAAATAAAGCTTAAAAATCTTTTTCATGTAATGTGCATCAGGAATACCCAGAACTGCGGTTTTTTCTCCCCTTGTTGCCCTCAAAGCTGCATAGTCTATTTTAGGGAGTTAGTTGTAAATTAAGCATTCGCACATTTATTCATAATTAAATTTTATTGATTTAATTTTTAAACTTGTTTAGCTGATATAAATATCAATTTGCTCGTGTCTATTAGACATAGTGCGTGACTTGAATTTATGATATTACCTCCAACCATTCTGTTCATTAAAACAAAACAAAAAAATTAGATATTAGCGAACTATTTACAATAATAAACTGACATCAGATTATCCATATACTAATTAAAAATGAATAATTATGAAAGATGAATAACATTGAATTATTTTATTTCATCTAAATTCAACTACATTTTTTTCGAATTTATTTAATTATCAAAAGTAATAAAAAACATAATTCATGAAATAAAATATCCAAATATTGATAATTTAATAATGACTATATTCTTTTACTTGAGTAACTAAATAAAATATTAATCATCTTTTTCCTAGTTTTGCCTCTAATTGATTCCACATTAAACGAATATTACTTAATTATATTTTATCTTAAACATTTTATACATAATCGTTATATAAATAATGCTCGGTAAATTGATTACTTCGAGACGGATAAAAATCAATGATAAAAGCTGCAAAAATACATCATACAAAGCTTAAAAGTGTAACCGAAGCAAAAATGCAAACAGCATATAAATTTGTTTTTGTAAACAAATTTGATTAATTAATTCACTATTTTTTCTTCATTGTATTCTCAACCCTTGCTTATTTACTTAATCATGTTTATACACTTTTTTATAGCTACTTTCACCGTTGTATGCTAATCCAAGCTTTCAGATTAAATTAGACACTCAGCAGTCTGGGATCTGTTTCTTTATTTACTGAAGCATTTTTAAAAAGATATCCTGAAGGAATCGGAGTGACAAGAAGCATGACAATTTAGCTGAGAAATAATTATATGTATTTCTGCCGAGTCTGTTTTTATAACGGGTTTGCGCATTTGTAACTTGATTATTAGTAATGACGTGAATTTATTTCTTTTGGGAAATAGTTTCATGTATCAATTAATAATCCAATTAATCACAAAATTTAATTTCCCTCGAGTCATCTTTCTCCCTATGTAATTCTATTTACAGTTTAAGACGCATGCAAGAAAGTGATTGGTTTTAAATCTTAATGAAAGATGATAAATCTTTAAATAAAACACTGTTTCACTTATATTAAAAATGGATATTAAAAATGGATAATTTGTAAATTAAATTTTTGATATTGGTAGAAGAGAAATTAAATGTATGTACTAATGATTCTTTATTTGAACATATATATATATATAGAGATGAGTAAATTATGCTTATAAATCGATACAATGGCATATATTTATAAATAAGAGTGAATATTTATATAAAATTATAGATTAAAATTTTTACTTACAAATTATTTTAATTTAAAATTTTATTAGTAACTAAAGGAACTTAAATTGTATTAGATTCTGATTAAAAAAAGTAACTTATTAGAAATAAATTAGTTGCTTTGCCTTTTGGAATTTGTTTCACAACTATGAATGAAATATTAAGCACATAATTTGAGAACATTTATGTTTTAAAATGTTTTTAACATGCTCGTAATTCCCAGATCGTAGTTTAAGGTCTTTAGTTTCCTTATTCTCAATTAAATGTGGTTTTTAAAAGGCTATTTCTAATTCGGTTTTGCCATTGTTAAATTTACTCATGAAAAAATGGTATAAAATATAATAAATAGATATGTCTCCTTAGATACTATCTAAAGAAATTTAATAGTTTCTGACTTTTTATCAATAATAAAAAAAGTTCCGCGAAATTGGTAATGCTGGGAGAAATAAAAAATGTATGCCTGCTCATTGCTCTGCATCAAACCGGATGCATAAATATCAACTTCTAATTAACATCAAGTATAGGAAGATATTTTTATGCTTAAATAAATTTTAAATCTGTAATTGACTTAAATCAAAATAAGTCCTAATCAAGGAATGAAAATTATCTTTTTTTCTAGATTTTGGATGAAGTCAATCAGCTGAAAACAGTCATTTTCATTATCTTATATTTACATGATCATAGTATTTTCACATTAGTTGGAAGATATTGCTAATATTTTATTTCGACAATTTTGTTAATTTATATGTTTCATTGGATTTGTTTATCTTAGTGAATCTCTATATTTTTCAGCCCTATTTCTGCATATTCAAGATGTTTCTTTTTATTTCTTCGATGTTTTATATGTTTCTTCACGAGACTTTTCCCTACTAGTTTCTTTAGTTAATCTGAGTCATTCTGATCTCAGATATAGTTAACAGGATAACTTGTCTAGACAGCGCATGTTTTTTATAGTGATAGGAACTTTCCCTCTTTGCAGTTACTCCCCTTGTTATTCCATATTAATGTGGAATTTACTTTAACTTTTTACAAATACTTTAATTGTAAGAACATAATTATTAAACCTTTTTGTAAGTGAATTTTTAAAATACTATGATAAGAAACAAAAAAAAAAAATCTCACAGTTTCAAAAGTTAAGACTTTTTTTAATGCACACTTTCATCTCAACAGCATATTATTGAAATTATTCAAATTCGAATTTTGTAAATATTTGTCGATGTAGGAAATTTATTGAGTAATTGATTTCAAAAAATATAACACTCAGAGGCAGAGAATATATCCAAAATGTCATCTTAAAACAAGGGCGTATTATTTCTGAAGATTTTGCTAATTGGAAATATTTTTTATTTATTTAGAAAGCTTTATTTTGATGAATTATAAATTTTTGAAAAACAGAAAGATATTGATTTTAGCAATATGGATAGTTTGGCTTTACGGTTTGATATGGAGCCCTATTGCTTTTACTCCTGAATGACCATGAAAGTTATAATGGAAATTTCTGACAACAATTAAACCATACAGCCTCCTGACAATTTTTATAAAATAATTCATAGTGGTCCATTTATATTTATCTATATATAACTATTACATCCATTAAAAATTTTATGAATGAATTTAATGCTTGCGATGGTGAGTTAATTTCTCATTTCAATTTGTTTTTCTATCTTGCATTCATTTCAATTTTTTTGTCACATTTCATAAAACATTATATTGCTTCTATTAAGAGGAAACAATAAATACTCTCAGAATGGTTGTGTCAAAACAGCCCTTATCTGACATCACTAAATAGACAGCTCTATAACAAGAAAAAGTGGGTAACTTTCAGAAATAGTAAACATTTTCTTTTCGGTTCCAATAGTCATTTCCTGCTGCAACTATCAATTTGAATAATGCTAATATTCCACAAGTAAAGGTCATAAAATCATTTTCCTACGGAGATTTTTATAAATATAATTTGAGTAATATGGAAAATTAAATTGACCATACTACTCGTAAAACTTTATTAAGACATGGAAGAGAAAAGTCTGTAATTATTGAAATTCATATTTATTTTTGTTCTAATCATATCTTACATAAAATTAGGTTCCATTCCATTTTATTTTTGATACGTAGGAAAAATTTATTATTCTTAGAAAGCCACTTTTTGAATGTCGCTTTCAAGTTCAGAATTTGAATTGTGCAGTTAAAGAATTTTCTTAATAATAAATTAAAGATAGTAAAGACGATTGGATACTAATTTCACACAATGTATTGGTTACTTGAAAGCTTCTTAAAAAATTTATATACTTCTCGTCAGTAATAACAAAGTAGATTTCATGTTTATTTCATATTTTATTTTTAGCTATATTTATAGAGTGATATAAGCAACGTTTCAAAATACCAAAAATCAGTAAAGCATGACAAAATGGGAGAATATAATTGATTATGAATAAGTATTTTTTGTTTCTTGACAGATTTTCAAGCTATAGTACGTCTTAAATAAACTTTATTTTGTTACATAATCTAATTACATAAGCAATCTAGCAGAATCTTTAATTATAATCGTTATAGATTTATTGAGAATAAATACAATGGGTGATTCAGGCTTTTCATGTATGCAATGTTACATAACATTTTCGTTTGATTTAGATTACGATAAGGTAGAAGTCAGTTTATTGTGAATGAAATATCAAAAGCAATCATAACAAGAAATAAAAGTTTAAGACAGTCGAAACAGTACGTAATTTGGAATTCCCAATAAATCAAACTTCAGTAAATAAATTTATTTTCGAAGAAAAATACACATAAAGATACTTTGAACTCTTTTGATATTTTTTAAACGTAGAAAAGGGCCATTTTCGATCTATTAAATAAATCCATGGCAAAATCAAACAAAAGACCAATAAATTGTATCACTGTCGGAAGGAATACCATTAAACGTTGCTCTTAAGTGCCCAAAGATGTTGCGTCTAATACTCATGCTTGAGTTGGTTCTAGATTGGTTTATCAAGTTCCAAAAGGTCGCGTGGGAAGGCTGCCAGATTTCATAAACTTAGAGTGCCGTACAAAAGATCATTTCAAGCAAACATATAAAGTGACATTTCGAACTGTAACTGCCGTTGCAAATGGGTTACCCCTTTGCATTCCATGCTTCGTCTGCAGATCTCGTTCGACATCAAACGAGGGAGATTGCTTCAAGTCCCGCTGCCACT
Organism: Argiope trifasciata; assembly: GCA_026543055.1. Taxonomy (NCBI): domain Eukaryota; kingdom Metazoa; phylum Arthropoda; class Arachnida; order Araneae; family Araneidae; genus Argiope; species Argiope trifasciata. Next base: position 134,699 of record JAPMOQ010041062.1, on the reverse strand, counting down.
TTGAGAACATATTTCAAAGGAGGCGCGTTCGAATGATGCATTTAGAGCTATGCTAATTTCAGACCGTTCGGTTTAATTGCGAAAAGGAAGTGCGCTAAGGGGGCGTAACCAGCAGGTGAGGGGAAGAAATAGGGTAGGCGGGCAATAACGATTCGGTACACACTTCAACGAAAGATGATTTCGGCACTGAGTGCTGAGCTAATGAAAATGGGCGAGCCACCTTACGAATATTAGGTAAATGGATGGAGGATTTCGTAAGCGAAGCTAAACAGGAATTCCGCCGATCAGGTCAGGGGCATTGCCAGTTGTGCAACAAATTTGTAATTTGAGTCAAAAATGAGTATTTGCGTTCGTAAACTCAGTTAGGGGGATTGGCAGCAATTTCATGAACTCTATGTTTCCAGGAATATAGGAAAGTGTGTAATGGGCCCCTATCCACTTGGCTGTCATGAAGTTTAAACGTATTATGCAAACTGCATAACTCAAGTCATATAAATATTTAAAATTTGTATTTTGCATGCTAAAGGTATTTAGGTAATGTCAGAACCATTTTGTATTTTAAAGTACTTAGATGATCATCATCTGGTGTTTGATTATTATTCAAAGAATTTTTAAGCAAAAGAGAATTGAAAGTAAAAGTTAACGTCATTTCATTACCAATGCATAACTTTTCTAAAGCATAATAATTTCTAAATCTCTTCCAGAATTCTACTATTAAGGGGTATTATAGGACGTCTTTTTAATATATTCTTCATTATGGAATCAGAAAGTATATTTAAGCCTTCCTCCAAAATAATATTGGATAATTTTTATATTGTTTAAAGTACGCCAATGTTAAATAGTGTATCAATTTCTTTAAGAACAAAATTGACGGATAATGTATCCATTTGCTTATATTCATTAAACTAAAGTTAAAATTCTTTTAAAAAATGGTGAAGTTTGAATAACATAATATATGATCTAGCATTCAGGAATAAAAAGGTATATCTATCGGAGCTTCCTATATATAATATAACAATTTGATTGATATTCTGGTAAATAATAATAGGCTAGAGTTAAGAATATAAATTGCCAGAGAGAAAAAATTATGTAAAATGTTTCATAGATGTGGGTGCAACGTGTTCTATGTTTTACATAAAAATACATTTTAATTAATTTATTAAATTATATTGTATTGTTATATTTTATATATTGTGTATACAATATAATGTTTATTTATTGTGTTATTAAATTATATAATTGTTCCACATTGCATGTTAATAGATGTTGGTATTCACCGTCAAATGTTAAATATTATTAAAGGGTAAAAAAAGAACATACTTGATTAAATTCTTCAATTTCATTTTCTATTGAGATTTTATTTAAAATTACAAACATCCTTATAACGTACTTTATATAATTTGAGTTTAGCCTAATCCTCTATTTCAGAAATATGTTTATATCATTATATTAATGCAGATATAAAGATAAATCACAAATGCTCTGAACAGTTGAATTTTACTCAAATTTCTTATTCAAACTAATGCATATCTATACTTATAATAAAGCTCAATGTGTGTGTGTGTGTGTGTGTGTGTGTGTGTGCGTGTGTGTGTGTGTGTGTGTGTGTGTGTGTGTGCGTGTGCGTGTGCGTGTGTGTGTGTGTTGGCTCTCTACAGGCCAAACCGTTGGACCTACAACTACCAAATTTGGTACATGTATACCTTGGAGGTCCGGAATGTGCACCTCGGAGCCCTTTTTTTGAATTTTTAATTAGAATTTGAATTAATTAAAATTTAAGCGAAATTTCGACGTTTTTCCGCTATAACTTCCGAAAATATTATCGCACAAACAGGATTTTTACATCAATTTAAAGATAAAAAAAATTAGCTTTCTAATGGTATCAGTGTTTTAATGTATAACTTAAGCCTCTATTTTTAACGAATTTTTAAAGAAATATTTTGATCATGTTTTTTTGAGTACGTGACTGAATAAATAAAAGAAAACAATGACGGAAGTTGAAATAATAAAAAAAATAATCATCGTAAATCAAGTCTAAAGAAATGATACTTTTAACACGTGACTGGATAAAATAAAAGAAGTATAAAATGTGATATTTTCTTTAAAAAATAAATGCAAAGCAAAGGTTTCTACAATCGTTTGCAATATCTATATCATTTTATTCAACTAATCTTTTTTATTTACGGTAAACCTGATTGAATTTAGACAGGATATGCATTGAAATCCCGACTTAATGGCTTATTTATGTAATCGTTTGCAATATCTGTATCATTTATTCAATACTTTTTTTCCCTTTCTCGCTTTCTTTAAAAAAACATATTTAGTATTTTGACAACATCATCGAATTTTTTAAAAAATATTTTGGAAGCATAACCGATGGTTAAAACTGACTGATTATAAAATTAAAGAATATTATTAGGCAAAGGTGTACTTTTAGAACTTTCTGTCCATCATCTTAAAGAAAATATTAATTTCAGGTCAATCAATGCCCGGATTTACTTCAAGGCTAATGAATATGTGATTTAATTGAACATTTTAGAACGCTTTACTCATGGCGAACCAGCTGGTCGCCAAAGGCGGCTAGTATCAAATAAAATATAACATTTCATTTTTCAGATTCACAGTAGTCTTATTTATTACGTGTGTTTATAATTATATGGCCGAATATAGTATTAATTATTCCTCTAAAACGGATTTCTTTTGAATGCCTTTGTCCTTTGAAAAATAAATACAGCAAGAGGACCACCAAGAAAAGCCCATTTATATCCAAAAAAGTTTTTTAGAAAACTCAATTTCCTTATTTAATTTGTCCTAACAATTTAAATATGTATTTGAATAATAGATTCTCAAGAGTCAATTAATTTCAGGATTGCGTTTGAGCAAACCGAATTTGCGTATTTTTTTAAAAACTCTTTATCACTTCTTCGTTGTTAACAATTAAAAAATTCCTGAAGTAACGCTTTTAATGATGCTTAAAGATGGAGAAAATGTGCATTGATCATTCGCTTGATTATGGAGTATATTTTTTAAACATTTAATTTAAGGAAAATATTTTGTATTTATATTCCCTAATCGTAAGTACTGCATAATATATCCTGTATCATAACATTTCTCAAGTCTTTAGATAAAAGATTTTTTGATATATTTAGTATTTGGATATGGCAAGAACTTCTGATTTTTAAAACATTCCTATATATGAGACGCAAATTAAAATACAAATTTAATAACATCATTATCAACAGACGAGTTATAGCTGTCAAAGGCAAAAACACGATATGCCGTTTATGTACAAGGTAAAAATTAGCTTTTATACTATTATCATCATCTGCAAATGAGTAATAGTATCCGTATGGAGGGAATTACAATACACGAAATGTCAATAGTATTTAAAGCATTGCAAATGAAATTCAACATTCAGAAATAAACATGCAATGCATCTTTTCTAGAATACAGTTATATCATTTTTTCATCTCTTAACTACTTAGCAATTCAGTTTAATTGGATATTAATTTATTGAAATTACCTTAGTTATTGAAGAAGGAAAATTACTCATGAATCTTCGTTTTGACACAACTCTAAAATTCAAAAAATAAGAGCCGCAGTAGCCTGGGGGTAAGGTCTCGGCTTGTGAAGCTCGTACGGTTTTAAGCTTCAGACCCGATTCCACAGCAGAATCGTCGTATAACCGGGTATGGTGCGTGTTAAATCCGTCCAGTCACAACGTCCTTCCTCTGGTGTGGTATAGAGGGTACTGTAATCTCAGTAGTCCTTCTCGTCATCTGACCGGGGTTCAAAATTACGAGGTTCATCCTAAAATAGCTTAGTGTTGCTTTACAGCTGGACGTTAAAATAACTAAACTAAGATTTTTTTAAAAATAAGATAAGGAAGCATTTTACAATATTTAGAATAAAATTGTAGCATTCATGAAATAATTATACTTCATAAATCGTGAAATAGGTTAACTAGTTGCGTAATTTGAGAAATGAATATAAATTTCTATTATTATAGAATTTTATTTTTTGTTATAAACGATATATTTTTGGAAATATATTTGTGCAGTCGTTTTAGAAGATTGTAATAACACAACTTCATACTTTACATTTGCTCTTTAAGCAGGTGAAATTTGCAATTATTTTGAAAGAAAAACAACTATTTACTCTGAAAGTATAATTACAAATATAAATAAAAAATTATTTCTCTAAACATTTAATGTCACAGATAATTATATCCTGAGTAATTATAAAATCCTTGAATTCATGTTTATAATTGTTTCAGAAATATATAAGGAAAAAATTATTCACTTACTCGCACAGTTTTGGTCTGGATATTATATGCAAGAATATACCATGTACATAATTTTTACAAGTACATAAAACTCCCCAGACAAACAAAGTTTTTTTTTAGAACTGTTTTCTTTTCAAACATTTTGTAATTACTGCATGTAAATTAAGGAAAACTCAGCATCTACTGTAAAGAATACTTTAATTTTTCCGCAACGCGATGAAGTGTTTTATTCATAAAGGATGGCGTGCTTTGCGTTACTTCAGTTCCTCAGAGCAGTCATATGACAGGGAACTCAGATCGTCACCATTATGCAAATCAAGTGAAACTCTAGTTAACAACCGGGAGAAAAATAACCAGTGAGGATATCGCCTTGCGTTTCAAGCAAACAAGTCAAAGGAGAGCATAAAACATTTATTTCCCTTTTATTAAATAGCTGTACGATCTTCTTCAATGAAACACGCACAAAACAACGTTAGCGTGATCTTCCCTAGACTTGTCCTCCGTAATCCGCGGTGTTCCATCATTCGAGGAGGTGTACTTGAAAGTCTTTGGGTGCGGTCGGCCGATGCGACCTCATTTGCATCGCCTCCCCTTCTTCTGGTGTTCCACCCCCATTTCGAAGATAATCCACCTCTGACAAACCGTGTATCAGTTTTGCTGCACCTCTGCATGACTGGTAATTGCATCAGTAATAAGGGTGTTTGTTTTCAACAGCCGAACGATCATGATGAAACAGTCTCGTACTGTTTGATTTCCAAAATAGTTTTGTTGAAAGATTCATTGGGTACAGTCATTATAATATTTAAAAACTGCAAACTTCGAATACTCCCTACTTCTTTTAATGCTAATTACAGAAAATTGTATTTTGTATATCAATTTAAATTTATTTGAAAATTTTAAACTTCTTTCATGCTAGGAAATTATAAAGATAATCCATCTCTTACACACCATGTATCAGTTCTGTCGCATTTCTACATTGCATTGGTAATAACGTTTATTAGTTTCAAAAACATAGAAGTCAGTATGAAATCGTCTCACACTGTCTCATATTCTCTATATTGCCTTATTTTTAAATTCCGCTGATATATTATTGTTTTAAGTCGAATATTTCCTTCCTATTTTAATACCTTGCTGATACTTATAAGTGCTTTGTATATATATACATAAATAATATATAATTGTTTGAATATTGTTTATACATAATATTTTTTTAATTGATAATAGTTTTATAATTCGACGGTTACATCATTATACCAGTTTTAATCTAGAAAATATGTTTCGCATTTGATATTCTAACGGTAACTGCAGCAGCTTGTTGTATCAATTTGTCTTGTCTGAACAAAAAAAATAAACCCCATTCTATAATTAGCAAAATACACGAATCATAATTGTGCTTCAAAATGAATCATTTAGTAAAATTATAATGCTCTAGCTAATTGTTTGTAAAATATATAAATATTATTATGAGCTTTCATTCAAAAAATGGATTTTTGGAAATGTACATTAAATGCAAAATGCTATTAATTTCCAGAAATTTAAGAACATTTTTGTAAATCAAATTCTAATAATGTAAAAGAATTATATTGTATAAAATTGCAGTCTTACTTTGTTCGAAATGTTTAAAATGGTAAAATAATTTATCTAATATAATTGAATAATTAACAATCAAAAATGAACACTGTTATAACTAATTAGATTGAACTATTGCAATAAATATAAATGAATTTATTTAACATAACTTTAATTTACTTAACATGCTTACCAGTTATGATTGATTTAATTAATGCATATTATATAAAGTATGATTCTTTATTTAAATTTTTTAGTATAATTCAAATTTTAATTGAAATTAAGATATACAACTACGTCAAAAACATTGGTTATCTAAAACATTAGCGAATTTTATTTTTAATTGTTATTTCTTGTAGTTCAGATTTTTCTCATTCCAAAACACTTTGCCTTTTTTAGAAAAAAGGCCTGACTATCATTCAGGATCACATATTTTTCAGCTAATACTTCTCTTCAACTTCAATTTTCTCAAAACTTTAATTTTCATAACAATTTACCACCGTTCATAGGATATCTCAAAACTTAATTGAAGTATTTACACAAAAGTTTCAGCGTATGTTTTAAATGATATGGGCAATGAAATAAACCAAAAGTTTTAATTTTGGTGAAATACGTTTTTATTTATTTATTGGTGTTTTTAAAAAATTTCAGAAGGGAATTTAAGGAAAAAATGCATGTACACGTGTATGTTTACCCATAATTTTTTTGCATCTGTAAATGTTTCTTAGATTTTGTTTTATTTCATTCATCATTATATTCTATAACTAGTAAGCAAAGAAAAATAAAATTGCTGCTGAATAAGATAACTGTTTTAAATTTCATTAAAACTTACTACCAATTTTTCTAATTCTTGAAATATTTTATGTTTTCAAATACTTTTTTCTAGTATTTTGTATCATAATTGACATCTGAAAATCATAATCTTAAATCTATTTTTAAAAATTCCAATTTTTCAGAAAATTTCCTTCGATTGTGGTGTAATACTTTAAGATGTAAATGTATCGTACAAATTAGGATGTTTTATTTAAGATTCAATTATATCAGCTCTTAAAATAATGCAGAATATTAAGTTGATAAATCAGGGCTCTATAAGTCTGAGTATTTCTTTCAAATATATGACAATTTATGAGCACTATAAATTAAACCAGAGCATATGTAAATACAAGTCATTATTTACAGTAAACAATGCACTTGAATAATCCTCTTTATAGTTATGTATTTATATTAATACAAGTAAAATGTAATGGCCATGTTTGTACCAAAGTGTAATTGTAAAGCAATAATTATATTTTATTTTCTCGAAACAAAATTAAAAGTTATCATACATATTTTTCTTGTCGACAATTTCTTTGAACGAAGCATTTAAAAAAAATTACCAATAAATAATGATTTTTTTCTATTAGTGGATTAATCACATTTTATAAAGTTCCAAATACAAAATCCAACAAAGCATAAACATTTTTAAAATCTTGAATGAAAACAGTAAACAACCACAGGTAGATTTGAAAGGAACTTAATTTTTCTTCAGCTAAAGTAAATAAAATAAGTGAAAAAGTTGCTATAAATAAACAATGCATACACAGAGCAAGTTATATAAAAGTTCTACTAATGCCTTTAAACACAATCATAACTTGGTATGGCGTTATGGCCAATTTCAAACAAAAGCTTGATAAAAGTTGTTCAAACTCCAGCATCCCCAAACAAACGTTTTTCCTCACCTTTCTTTCCTTTTCTTTACTTAAGGTACCCGGATAAGCCTCAGGGCCGAATTTCAGCCTTCAACCCATCCACCTTTTCCACTTTTTACCCGGCATCGGCCTGTCAAACATTCACTTTTGCCAGAAATCTTCCATCCCATCCACCCTACCCCACAACGCCACCGTTCAACTGTAAAAGCAGCGATAACGCGTTAAAATGATGGAGCCGAGAAAGAGGGAAAATTAAATTATAGCCCAAGCCACTGAATTCCACTGTGAATCTTCCTGAAGAATTTTTATTTGCAAGGATCCAGGGAACGACTTAGGATTTAATAGAATTTGTATCTCCGTGCGAGTTCTTGGGGCACTATTATGATAAACTAAACACATTAGAGAAACGAGGCATCAACGAAAAAGCGTAGGGAGACTTGAGGACTAACTCAGATAAGATGTACCCAATTAGTGCTATTGATAGCAGAACTTCAAGAAGGCGCTTGTAATTAGAAGGAGTTTTTCGTATCCATAAGTACACTGATTCATTAAGATGTTCTTGCTTCGTCTCTAATGAAAATATTTCATGGTTCTTAATTACCATCTTATTTAGGGAAAAGGACCAAAAATCTATGAGGGTTTTCGATGTTGAAAGCTTTTCATGTGAATGGAATGTGAAAGTAAATTAGCAGGCATACAATTTTCTTTTCTTTTGTATTACATAATTAAATGAAAAAAATAATTTATTGAACTGAAATTTTGAGGGAAAAAGAGTCGCACAATATAAGGAGAGTTCTATTCTAAATTAAGTACAGATTCACCATTTTTTAAGAAATGAAATTTGGTAGCATAGTATTAAATGTTATGTACACGGCCGAAATTAAACTACTATATGTACTGAAAAAATGTAAATAAATGAAATATAATTTTACAGAAATAGAACCTTAATATTTATCTAACGTAATTAACGTCAAATGAATCGATCATCTATCAATGCTTGCACACAATTTTTAATAATAGTGATCGATAATGTTGCACAAATTATTTTTTATATCTTTTAAATATCTATACCTCAGCTCAGAAGAATTCCTTTAATTAAACAGTAACTGAAGAAGAGTCAAAGTGACTCCCCTTTGTCCATTAGCTCTGATTGTCAGGGGTTTTTTTTGTCATTGAATACAAACATCTCTAATTGTTCTTTTAGTGCACCTTAGAATATTCACCTTCTAATTGTTCTTTGAGCAGTATGTTGGCAAAAGTCTAAGTATGAACATGAACATATAGCCGTGCTATTTTTACCAACGTTTTTGTTATTTATCGGTCGCTTACACCGCTACTTTTAATTTGAGTTACACAAAAAAAAAATAAAGAAATGTTCTTAAAAGAATGTTTTGAAATATTATATTTTTGTTCGTTAATTTCAGATAGTCATTAACATTGGTGAAATTCCGTAATGTCTAAATGAAGCATATACTCCTTAACAGATTGTTTGGGTTGCTGTTATAACATTTTTCCAACATTAAATATTAAATTTCATTTTTTAAATGTTCTTATATGTCTGTTAACTACATGATTTCAAGAATATATTGTTTCCAAAATAAATAAATAAAATTGTAAACATAGCAATGGAGTCATTTTGATTCCATAGTCCTAATCGCATGAAGAAAATTCATGTCTCCAATTACGGATTAAAGTACATTGCAAAAAAACAAGCCAGAAAATGTGTAGTTATTTAATATTTTGTTCGCAATTATTTTTATTATAGTTTTCAGAAATAAACTATTCATTACATCAGAATAACTTTAACAAATATTTTATTAATAATTAAAAATGCAATTTTTAAATGCAGATCAGATTTCAAATGAAATTTGTTTATATTATATTTGTTAGCAGTCATAAAAAATTCATTTCAATGCATAAATTAAGCGTTTATCTGTTGTTTTATTTATAGATTTAGAATATTGTAATATGAACTAGGTCGGCATTCTTTAATTATACTCTATTAGGATAATTTTAAGAGTTCTGAAAATTTTAGGATTCATATTTTTTTCATCGGTTTTAAACAAGATTACTTTTGTTATCTATAAATAATCAAAACATCTATTTATATTTTAATACTGTGCAATGTACAAATATTTTAAAGATAATTTTGAAACAAATTTTGCTTAATATACTGTAAAACATTTAATATTTTTAATTCTGAAATTTTCATTGAATTAACATTTGAAATGGTTTGAATTATATACATAAGAAATGTTCTTTTAATTTAACATACAAAATATCAGAGAATATTCTTTCAGAAGACACATTAGAATAAATTAAATCAATTTTAGGAAGATATACCAAATTAATTTAGCAATGACGTATACCATTTATTTAAATAAAAATTCATTTCATATGGAAATAAAATATTTTATATTTATTTAAATTTCATTCAATCCATTGGTAAAAATTGCAGATGCCTTAAATACTGTTAATTTAGTATTTTCTTTACTTTCATATTTTTATGAAATGTTATCGAAGAAACCGATGACAATCAATCGGATTCTATACAATTGATATACGGTGAAACAATTAATAGTAGCCAAATTCGCCATCAAATGCAAACCAAATTTATCTCGAAGCTTGGGATTAGAGATCATTTATCCATAATCCTTTAATCAGAGACATACAGTTAGAGGAATACAGCGTAAGAGAATCCATGATGGAGTTGTAAATATAATTTGAATATCTTATTTTGGAAGTTTTAAAATACAGTCACTTTCCATTTTATTATATTTTCAATTTTGTTTTGCTTTATACTGCCCAATATTTAAATAAATATAATTATAAGGAGAGCTTAAAAATCAATGCATCTGTTTTCAGTACCTACAGCGTATTAATAAGAAATACTATTCACAATATTTTTTTTTTTCAGAAATTAGCTAAACTAGATTATTTTCAAACAATACTAATGCAAACATTTCGTATTTGCTCTTATGACTTTACCGAATTATCGAAATGATGTTTTACATATTTTTGACCTAAGCATTGAAAAAGAATATTAAATCTTGAATAGTTTATTCGTTCAAATAATTATTTGTAAACTGTGCATTGATTTTTTTAAAATAATTATTTGATAATTTAATTTTAATACATTTTTAAATGTATAGAGCTAAATTCATAAATTACAAATTGTATTTTAATAAACAATAACATTTTCATTTATAATTCATCAAGATTTGAAACCAATTATGCGTTTTAAAGACAGATCGATATCAGAAAATCTAAGCATCAGAAAATGATTTTTCATATTTTATCTCATTATTTAATGACACTTTATTTAACATAATGTGCTTTACGAAAATATCTACAATGTTTGAAAATGAAGTCAAACAATATATTTTTTAAAAATCCCAAAATACTTGATTATTGTAATTTCTAACATCACTGCCAGATAGTCTCGAACATTATTTTAAAATTTGGTTTAACAACTATAATTTTAAGCTATAATAATTTCATGTCATATGATGCATTCATATGATGGACAGGCAGAATGATTTTTTTTCACCTTCAATTTATAATTATATACAAAAAATATTTATTATACACCATTTTAAATTTCCGGAAATTCCATTCCACTAACGTCTCTGTTATTAAGTTTATGCTTGTAGCGAAACTAATAACAAGTATAGATTAGATTTCAACTTTCTGTAAGACTTGCTAATTCCTGAGGCTATGCTAGTAGCCAATACAATCGAGAGAAAACACAAGCATTATTCCTCCCTCTTTGAAACCGCAGCTGTGAATAATCCTCTGATTTTCCTTTCAAAGCAGAGCGCGAACAAATGACATTTCATTTTCAACTTCTGGACATTCGTGCAGCATCTCATTGCTGATTCAAAGTCAGTTGCGTAAAATGAAAGCTCGATGAAATATAACGTTGACCTAGCCTCGGGCATTACGACATTGTCTGAGTGTCTTCAAACATGGTGGTGCTTCCTTAGTCCTGTCTGTGCGCTTGTGTGGAGAATTGCGTCGCTTCGTTACAGCTGCAGCAGCATTTATTAAAATATCTCGCCGAAAGCACCTCCCCACTTTCTGCAGAAAGCTAATTATTAATGGATATAATGTAGAATGTGAAAGCATCAAGCCTAAGAATTATTCTGTTTCGGTGAGTTTTCCATGGGGAGAATGCTTATTTCGTTTCGCATGTGAAGATTAGCTCCGTGCAAAATTGCTTATTAAATCGGCGAGATGAATGGTATTAGTAGAAGAGATTTAGGATTTTAATAATTAAAGGAATTTTCTGAGTTGTGGAAAGATATTTAAATCAATAATAATGATAATTGCAAATGAACTTAACCACCTTTCTATAATTTACATGAGAATACTTACTTTCAAAGTTATCTTTCAAATTTTGGTTATTGAATTGAATTATTTTAATTAAGTAGTTGATTATTAAATAATTAATCAATTGGCGCATAACAGAATCGTAAATGGCTATATTATTAAGTAAATCTTTTAAATGATTTTTCATGCATTTGTAATGTTTACATTTTTTTCTACTTTTTCAATAAATGCTTGTTTGACTTATCCATGCTGATCTAATTTTCAAACCTTTTGTTTTGGATAAAATTGTTTAAAACAAATGGTCCGTTTATTTATAATTGAACATTAACTCATTAACTGTGCACCAAACAAACAAAAAAACTGTATATTTATGATTGTTTAGCATAAATATTGAAATATTGAGAAAATAAATTGACACTGAAACTTGAACACTAAATTTTATCTTAAATATTTGAAAATAGTAAAGATAATAATTGAATTCTTCTTTTTTTCTGAAAAAAATGTATCTATGTCGATCTCAGATTTTTTACGATACCATTGCAGAGAAATATTCTGTCTATCAGATTAATTCGGTATTTATATGTTGCATTTCTTTCCCACTCTAATCTGATAAATTGAAAAAATATATATATTTACTTTATCTTTGAGCACATTAATGAAGTTAATACTTTTTCTTAAACAAAAAAAAATCTGAATTCAACTGAAAAACCCTAATATAATAAAAAATAACCTCTTCAATTATCCTTTGCTAAAACTAGTAGACTAAAGTCAGTCATACCGATGAGCCAGACTACCATTTTCTTTCAATAAATAATCCATACAGCATATGGTCATAATATTAATTTCCCGTAGGGTATTTTTTTCGCAATATAAAATTATTTCTTAACAATTAAATGCAAATCATTTCAAGAAAAGAGCAGTTTAATAATTTATTTTCCTTCACATTACAAACAATTTTAATTATAAATAAAACATTTAAGTACGTTTAAAATTGGAAAATATTTGAGAAAAATTGGAATTTTTTTGGAATTGTCAAACAATTTACAGAAAGCTAAGTAATAATTTAAAATACATTTAAATAAATTCATAAATTTGATCATTAATATTATTAAATGTATCATTTAGAATCTTTCAGTAAATTTCATTACGTACTATGAAATTAAATTTTCTAAATATATATTGGATACTTAAAAATTGTCTTATAACAGTTTTAAAAATAACTAAAACTTGATGGGGTTAATGCAGTGAAACATTCTTGTAATTGAAAGCAAATGTGACATTCATTGAAATAAACCAAATGCAATCAATTTCTAACATTTTAAAATAATTTCGAAAGATTTTATTTTTTAATCGAAATACGTTTGGAAACTTTTACCAAAAGTAACAACTCTTTGAGAACGCATTTTCCTTCATTTTATTCTATTAAAATGAGAACAAGTTTTAGCGTAAGAAAACCTAAAGCCTTACATTGGACTGTGAACTGTAAACAAATATTTATTGATATTTTTTAATGCATTTATGCAATTGTCCTCTCTCTGCTACAATGTTTTTAATAAATCATGATACTTTCTTGTATAAAAATGCTAAAATTGTAACCGAAACGGAAATTTTATTCAATTAGATGTTAAAAAGGACTAAAGAATTGGATGGGGACACTTATTTTAATTAGAAATATCTTAATAAATTATAGAATGTTATTTGCATTAATCAACATTCCTGATTGTGCATGTAATTAAAGATTCCAAATTTTAGATCAGACATTCGATAAACTCTGTACATTGTTGTTTCCTGATCCATGAATAAATTAAAGCGGAATGCTTCTGCACCATGAATATTTATAATTAAACATTTTCCTTCTCGAGCAAATTCTGGCGTTGAGTATCACGTTGCATCATAATAAAGATCGATGAATGCGTAAAATCAAGAATAATAATTCTATGCAACATTACATATCTTCATGATCCTTGCTTATTTGTCTGCAATATTATGAAATATAACTACATCTCATCAACAACCATTTCTAAACGACTTCACGCAACTTATTTCCGCGAGTCCGTGACACCACACCTCTTCTGGATAGGCTTATTTCTCGGATATAAATTAATTTCGAACCACCCCTATCACCTTAGAGTGACGACGAGCCCTAACCTTTGCACGGGGAGGGAAAAGGAACGCGTCCGTGTCAACGGCAAAATTAAATTGCATTTTGAGCCCCTCTAATTACGTGATCTCATCATTTTGTGGACGCGTATATTAAAATAAGTTATCATACCCTGGACTCCTCGGCTGGGGGTAATTTGAATTTGGGGTTGCGGCTCAATTTGTGTTTATATTGTCTCATTTGCATTGGGGATGAGGGGGGTAGTGCAACTTTCTCTTCATTTGAACAATTCCCCCCTTTCCTTTTCCTTAGAAGCGAGATATACATATTTAAAAGAGGCCCATTTTCATTTCATAAGGGAGGCACGCAGGGCCCATTAGTGCTGTAACTGCTTACCTTGGGATCCTCTGAGCATACTTTTGTTTCTTCCATCATAAATATACGTGATTACTCGTAAAAAGTTTGTTGGGAGACTGAGGAATCAGCGATTGTTGCGAAACATTTATCAGCCTTTTTTCTTTAAGTATCTAGCGATTATAAAATGTCATCCTTCGTTTTACAACGTTGAATGGAGCTGGAAACGAGACGCATTTAAAATTCGAAAGATTGTGCATCACAAAACTTATGGTAGGTTTTAAAGTAAAGCTGTGAACATTTACTTTAAAAATAAATGATAAATAGCTTATGAATATAAGGAATTGAAATATTTGAACACATAATTTTCTACGTAAAGCTATTTCTTGGAAAATCTTCGTGAAATTTTATAACTGAAAACTGAACCATTCGAAACGCGACGGCAGTTTTCCCATTGTGACTAATTTGCGGGGATGTGATGGCCTGGTTATTACATCTTGACTTTGAAACCGAATGGTTTCAATTCAAGACCTGGTTTCGCCGATGAACCGTCGTATTAGAGGATCTGGTGCATGTTAAATCCGTCATGGTCAAACGTCCTTCCTGTAGTGTGGTATGTTATGGAGAGGGCTTTGTGCACACTCTGGGATTATCCTCGTCATCTGACCGTGGTTCAAAATTACCAAATTCGACCCACATCAACCCTAGTGTTGCTCTAAAACAGGACTTTACTATAACTAAACTAAACCAGCGTTGCATTATAATCAAAACAGCAATTTTGCAGCCCCTCAACAACACAAATTTACAAAATATGCACGCCACTTTTACAGTCCTTTTTCTTCAGACCCTAGTTATCAGTTTTTATCCTGTAGTTCTTTGTTATATTGATATAATTTTGTTGCATATTGACGTTTCCTCTTTCTCATATACGTGGTATAGAGAAAATATAGTAATCATCAAAGAATTCGAATTCTAGATTCTGATGAATCGTCACATTTTAGATCTCCCTGGTTTTGAAAAGCATTTTGGAAAATGGGCTTCTGTCGTCTGAAAAGTCAAAAAAAATATTTCCTAAATAATCTTTTTTCCACATAAAGAAATGATTTAATGCCTAATAAATTTGTTCCAATATTCAATCAATTAAAAATATTCAAACATATTTATTAATGTAACGTATATACGTAATGTAAAACGTAACCTCAGACAAGCTAGCATTCTGGACGATTAAACGCATCTAGAACAATGTGAAAACACAAAACATTTGGTATTTCAAAGCTATTGTTTGAAATTTCAGCTTAAAAATATTTTGCTTAAGGAATCTTTAATACCAAATTACATAAAATATTAAATTAAAATTTTTGAGACTATTAATTATGTCGAAACATTTGGTCTCTACAAATGGCTAGTCATTAAATTTGATCACTTCGTAATACAAAATTATTCTCCTCTTTCATTTTAAAAGTCAAGGCGTAATTCCAAATTATGTTTAAGAAACCAATCCATTTTTTAAAGAATTTGTAATAACATTTTAGATTATTGGAACTGTCAAAAAAATTTACAATGATTGATTCTGTAATTTTGTCTAAAAATGTCGCTGAAATATGTTTAGTTTAAATATCCTGTCAATGACATACTATATAATATTTCGCTATCATAGTGTATATTTTTTAATGTGAAAATGCACAGTATTTTTTCTTTGTTTGTATTTTGATACATAGTTATGAAAAATAATCACTAAAGCATAATCGTTTTAAAATTATTAAATTATTTAAAATTAAAATTATTTTGCGTCCTATTCAAGTTTACTTTTTATCGATACTATAATAAGAAACAAAATTATTCTTTACGTATTCACTTTTACAATGTCTTAATTTACTTTTCAATTCTACCGTCAAGATACGCGTCTTTCAGATTCTTCCAATTAATTTGAAAAAAAACTGGTAATTAAATTAGTACCAATAAATAGAATATTTTGAACATATTTAATAGCTAGGATGAATCAGATAAAAACTCTATAAAAAGACAAAATATCAATGCGAGTATCTGAAATACTAGATATCTCAGCAGTAGCGTCGAAAGTGTTAATTGGCTTTTACTTAGCGCATAATAGTTACAAAGCATTCAGCTCTGAAAAGATTAAAGAGTAACAAAAAAAAATTGTGTATAGAAATTGGTTCCATGTTTCCTCATTTATGAATGAAAATCAATACACTTTATTATAGATAAATTTTTCACTCGCAGTTTCCTTTTACTATAAGAACAGATAATTCAGGAAATATATCTGAAATAGCAGAAAATACCAAAACTAAGATTTTATTTCACTTAATACTACTTTGAAGTGTCCATCATATCTCTTAGTTTTCTAAGAGAAAGGTAAATTTGCCAACTTCACTTCTACATCTTAGTATCTCTTTTTTTCGTATCATATACACAATGCTTACTAGCTTGATCAAATATCCGCTCTCAAACTTCATCGTCTTGAAGAATTCGGATAAATATTATTGGTATTAGTGAATTCATTTGATATTTTCATGTTTGCTCTGTTTGATTGCCGTGAATTGATCGAACAATATTACTTCACAGAGAAAGATATCCCAAAAGATTTTTTCATAGTTAGATAAAGCATGAAACCATCTTTTCTGAGGACGACTAAAAGTATATAAAGGAAATAACACAATGTTTAACTCAATTTAACTTAAAAGTAACGATGTGATAATATTTTTTACTAAGGAAGCGTCAGTTATAATTTAATAATTTAACGTATTTACATTGACAATTTTAAACAGAAAGTAGCTAGCATATATACGTACATACACATGAATTTCATTCCGAAAGGAATGTTAAAACGTATCTCTTACATGCTTATGTGAAGTTTATATTTTCTTTTATAAAATGCAATTAAATGAAGACGAATAAATATCATTTAATGCTTCACTGCATAGTTTAACAAATAAGAAACATTATTTAATTTTCATATTAAAAATATATTTTAGATTATAAGAAATTTTTAGAATGTTTAGTATTGAATTCGGAACATATTTTTAAATAGATTTTTGTTCAAAATAGTACTTTGGATTTTATATAGAGACAAAAATTCAAATAGAATGATTAAATTTGGAATAAATCTGTTTGAATACATTTTTTTTTTTTACAAAATTATGTTATTTTGTTTATCTTTCTGCTGTTGTGTATATACTTACCATGATAAAATAGCTATGCAATGAATTAATAATGCAATTTTTTACATGCAAGTAGTTTATAAATATTAGTTTGGACATGGAATAAAATCTCAAGAAATCAACCGTTATAATTTAAAAATCAAACAATTTATTATTAGAAGTATAAAAACTAGTAGCATAGATTTTTCATTTATTGAATGAAAGAATAAATCGTAGATTTTGGAAAAACTTTCGTTTTGGAAGCAAACTGAAAATGTCAGAATTTTATGGTGGAAATATAAAAGTTGTAACACTAAGCAATTTTACGAATTTTCAACTACACTATGCATAATATTTTAACAATAATTTTGATTAATATAAATATTTGACTGAAAACATTTCTAAAAATAATAGTATAATGAACATTGCATAAGTCGAAAGTTCTTAATATCCCTTTTGAGAGAATTTCAACTGATAAAATTTAAAAGCGTAACTTTGAAAATCCAAAATTAAAAAGAAATACAAAATAAAGACATGCAATATTTTTTAGTTAATGAATTTCAGTAAAATAACAAGCATTGTAAATAAGTAAATATATTGATGCTAATTTTATCGATCAGATTGATTCAGAGCAATTTATTACATTTTACAGTATATTTTCTCCATTTGAACCTTACTTCCACTGACTCTTCCACTTCCATTATCGACTTAAGCATTTGACTTATTGGCAAGGGAGTAGTATATAACTATAGGAGAATATAATACTAAAAGTATGGAGAGCCTAAATAAGGAGAAAAAAAATGATTTACATTAATTTGTTTATGTAATCTCATACTTTTATTGGCTTGAATATCTGTGTTATTGGAAATAACGAAATTATATTGAGATGTCACGAATATTTTAGATTGCTTTTTGACCCAAATTGCATTTTTGATAAGCATTGCTATAAGTTAATTGACCACAAGAATTGTCAATATACTTGCCTTCATAGATGTTTTCGAGAGGAAAATTCATCATTAAAATAAATCGCTATAATTTCTCTATAAAATAATAAAATTCTTTATTGAAATTCCTAAACTCATTAAAGACTTCTAAAATGCCTACTATAGCAGGTTCAATAAATGTTAGAAATGCCTTTTATAGATCCCAAACTATCCTGGTTATATAATAGAAATGGACACCGAAAATCTAGTTTAGATCTAATTTAGCATTATTTACATGAAATGACCATGAAATACCTTTATGCCACTTCAAAAAGAATAGCATTTCAATTTAAAATTCATAAACTTCCTACGTGTTCCATTTCGTATTGTAAGTAAATATTATTTTACGCCTTACTTTATAGCATCAAATTGGCAACCACGAAAAATACATTTTGGTGAAAGGAAATAAGCTTCTTTTTATATATTTCTCTTTCATAATAGAATATTTATGCATTTTCTAAGCAGTAAATTCAGTCAACGGAACGATATACAGCCGAACGAGATCAGCAATTGCGCATGCGCTGAACATTCTTTGTGAGTGGATAGCATCTCGGAATTTTACGAGTCTTAATCTGAAGAGGAAAAACATTTTCCATAAAGCAAAAATATTTGCCTCATAAATTTCGGATTGCCCACCATACATGAAACTGTTACTCTTTCTACAAACAGTGTTATAAAGACACAAACGATGCAAGTTCAACATAATTTTCGATTTACGAACGGCATCAAAATGTTCTACTTGAATCATAAGCTTATCTGAGGTTGTCAATGTTTTGATACTTAAATTTTGTATGCCATTCAGTGTGGGGGGATTTTGTTATTTAAAAATTTGGTTTTATAATTTATAAAAACTAATCACTTTCATATTCACAAATACAGAGTCACTACATTTTACAAGGCGTTTTTCTCAATTTTTTATATGAAAAGAAAACATTTGTATTTTCAAAACCATTTTTGAAGCACTTATTTATTCTCCATAATAGTCGATAATAATTCAATTAAAATTCCTTAGTTTCTTTACTTTCTTAGATAAAGTAGATTTTTAAAGTTTTTGGAAGCCAATAAATTTAAGTAATTTTTATATTCCATTGCTTATATTGCATCAAATTAAAGGCTTACTTAGACGTTTCATACTAATACAACTAAGACATAGCGTGTTTAGAAGATGGCTGCTCTACAAAGGAACTATAATCATAATCTGGACCTACTGAATTGTTTCTAAAAGATTATGAAAAAAAGCAATGGTCAGATTACATTGAACTGTACTTTTCATCCTTTAAATCCGAAAGTATCAAAAGTTAAGGATTAACCATCGCTAATTGCATGATATCTGTTTGACCATAAAAGACGGCGGTTTCTTTTCTATTGTTATTTAGAATATTTCAAGTGAATTCTGTCATGTTCCATACCTGATCATTGCATACAGTTTGATATTCCAAGGTCACTTCCAAACAATGAATTATATTGTTTACTGTGCATATTTTGCACACACATTTCACAGTGCATATTTTGCGGATCCCGAATATTTATCCTTAGCAATTTTATATAATTCTAGTGAACATATTTTGGTATAATTAGTAGGCATGTTCACGATACCAGATATTAGGGAACAAAGAAATCGAGCTGTGTGGTCATTTTTTCAGGCTTCCTAAACCAATTTCAATATAATCAATTATGTTTATTTTATTGGTTGATCAAACTGCATTGTAACAGTTAACTCTTACAATGCCTATACAGGACAAAACCTTAAGAAATGTGCGAAGAACATTTTCCATCATTAAATTTTGGGGTATTTCCATTTCAAACTCGATATGTTGACCGACTTGTTAAATTAATGTCAGAAGCCTCAATGCTATTTTATGGTAGGACAATAAAAAATATACATTCATGCCAAATTTCAAGCAAGAAATAAACTAGCAACATTTTATAATAATGGAGATTATTATATAAATACTTTATGTATTATGTACCCTTATATATATTTTTAAAAACATTTTTTTGCATTCTTTTAATTTTATCTGCACTCTGTCTGCATGCACTTAAAAAAGGAAAATGTTAATTTCTCTCAAAATACAAGATTAAATTGCGTAATAATTATAGAATTATCTTTTTTATGTTAAATTTTAACTAATCATAATAATTTTGATAAACAATTATTTAGAAAATACGACATTTTTTTTCTCATTTCGCCTTAGCTTTAGCTATTAAGGGGCTTGTGATGAAATATGGGTAGAAAATGAATAAATTGGGGGGGAGGTTCTGACTCATTATATATTATTTTCTCTGCATGCTAGTAAAAAGTTTGAAATATTTTTTTAGATATAATTTTTTACAAATAATGATTTTCATTTTTTTTTGTTGACCATTGTTATGGAGAGTAGAGAAATATTGAAGAAAATTTATGCTTTTTCTTATTGACCCACTATATATCGTTAATGTTTTTTGCAAGTATTGAATTTGAGAAAAAAATATTTTTGGCATATTTCGCCTGACCCTAACACATATCTTAGAATAAATTATTATTTCATTATGTCTCTCTCTCTTAAGAAAAAAAAAATGTTTATCTTAGTTATTATTTTTCTTTAAACATGAGATAATATTTTATTAACATATTTAAGTTGACGTTCGCCATACCTTTTTAAAGAGGCATGCAATATTTAATCTTTACAGTTTATAAACGGTGAAAATGTTTCATTGTCTTAATTTTACATTATTCCTGCTCCACATTTGAGAAGCAATTCTTAAAACTAATTAAATGATGGTTAAAAGTTTGCAGCTTTAAAAAGTAAAATATCGAATTTTTGAACTGTTTCGATAAAATTTTTTTCTCCTTAAGTATGGATAAACAAATTTTTAGAAGTATATATTTCTTTTTCTGGAAACAATATATTCTAAAGTAACTCAGACTATCAATTACGGTTACTAATTACTTCTTCGAAAAATCTGCATAAATTTGCTTTAGAAACAAAGTGCAATCAATAGTTATAAATATTCAAGCTTTGCTTGAAGTCTTCAAGGAAAGAAAGGAAAGCATTGAAAACCAAATTTGAATCGATAAACTCTCAGATGTTTACCTTAGACTTGCTTTAAAAGTTGTAAATCAATTTTAATTTGCGTTACTTATAAATATATTTTTTCGAAAGAAGAATTTACTATTTAAAACCTGAAACAGAAAAATTTTGCGTTGAATTTTATAGGGTTTCATTTATTTAAAATGCAGATATTTTAATTAAAAAAATTATTCTAAGTATGTTTATTAGTGTAAAAGTTTAAAAATTTAAAAATATTACAGATTGCATAGTCAATATTCATATATTGTGATGTGGTTTTAAACCTGTTTAGATTAGTAAATTGTAAAAGAGAGTGCCCGATGTTATTATTTTTTGACTTACTTATTTGTTTGTGTAATGATAGAATTTTTCCCCATATGCATGTAAGTAAATTTTTAAAAAATGTTTAATATTTAAAAAAATATTTAATAAAAAATGTGAATAATTTTTATTTACGAAAAATAGTATTTTGGAGATCATAAAAAATTTTGTTCCAGTAATTTTTGCCTCAAACTTTTTATGCGTTCAATTTTTTTAAAATAAGATTTGTTGCTTGATCTAAAACAGTGACTGTTTTTTCGAATAATAACTTGATAATAATCAGAATCTAAACTTAATGAGGATTGTATTTTCATGCATTAATTTATTTCAATATTCGCATAACACATTATACATCAAAAGTTATGATTAAAAAATAGATTTGCTTAACTAGAAATGATATAATATTTATTGAATTTGACATATGCGTGACAGTATTTAACGGAATAAAAATTAACCAAATCATTGTTTGGAACATATTTAATATCCTTTTATAATTTTTAAAGGTCAAAAGATATTAAAAATCACTTAATTCATTATAGACTAATTTACACTAAATCTAATTTATTTTTTTCTTACAAATATATATATAAACATTACTTAATTGTGCATTTATCATTCTGACTCTATAAATAAGCGTAAAATAATTTGTACTGAAAAATTGTTTTTTCAAGAACAAGAAATATAAGATACTGACATTTAACCTATTTTAATTGCAGGCAAAAACACATAAATAATTTATTTTCTTTTTAATTAAAATGTCTATTTATCTCTAACCGATAAGTGAATGTTAGAAATCAATATTATATTTTCTATTGATTAGAAAAGTACTAGTACGTTAATAACATCATTTTAATGATGAAAATATTTTTGTCTATGATGGTAACAAATTCGTTAGAAGCAATGTAAAATAATAGCAATAAAGAACTTTAACACCAGAACGTGGTAATAGCAATCCCCATTTATGCAACTTATATCGCCAAACTTATATCGAATTACAATTTTGACGAATTTGATATTTGTACTGTCGCCTTAATAGCCTATACAATTATCTTTTTTTCTGCGTTTTCTTTGTTATATATTATATGAGTCTGGTATAAGACAAAATAAGCTTTTTTGTGGGTACTTTTTTATTTTTAATCTAAGCAAAACAAAATTAATCTTTGACTTAAAATACTGTAATTTAAGTTTGTTATTGCAGAATAAAAACTGAATAAATATGCCAATTTTTATAAGTTTTAAGTTTTTTTTTTCTAAAATTTTTAATCTGTTTAGCAAGATTTCCTAAAGATTTTTTGCAACACCTAGACAAAGAAAAAATTTTACTATGGATTAAACTATATTTTATATATACTAATAATTTATTTCATATGAAAACAAATTAAATTATCAAATTAAATTGCAATTCTCCCATAATCTTAAAATATTTTTTCCAGAAATTTTAATTATTTTTCCATAGTACAAAAATTAAGAACGAAATTGAATAATGTGATTCTTGAAAAATTGGATGATAGTGATACAGTCAATATCATATTTTTCGAAAAAGTGTTTTGGTAGTTTACTACATAAAAAGAAAGCATCTTATCTAAATTGTGCATAATTTGGTTTATTTATATATGAATGAAATAAATTTTAAAAAGTATCTTGGTGTTACAGGAAATCCTAATTTTGAGGAATTCATACAATTCCAATGCATACAGATTCATATATTTTGAAATTTAAAATCGAATTTCGGCCATCTTTACCAAAAATAATACCAAAGAAAATTTTAGAAAAAATATTTTTACTGTTTTTTGTAAAATTTTGAAAACCCTAGTTCAACCTATGAAATTTGGAGGTGATCCATACTCTGCAAAATATAAATAAAATCTTTAGGAAATATTTACTTATTAGTATCTTGGGAATACTTGAAAACGCAATTAAGGAATGAAATATCTTTAATAATTGCATTGATGCATAGTATTGATCTTTCATTAAATCAATCATACAATATTTAATATAAGTAAATAAATAATATTTCTTCTCAATTGAAATGTCTAGAAAATCACAGGAATGCAAAGGATTTATATGAATCTCTTCGAAAACAAAATCCAGTAATACCATCTAGACGCCTATTTTCCTATCTACTATTTTACAGTTTCCTTAAACAGTGTAATAAGATTTCCCTCTCATTTTCTCATCGATTTAGATAGATCTAATTAGTTGTAATATCTACTTCTAACTACTCTCAATGTATATCATAAATAGAAAGCCCATTTAATCTATAAGCATTTCACTTGCTTGATACAGAGCTTTCTTTGAAAAAGAAAGAAAAATAATGAATAGAAAAATTCTATTTTATGTTATAAATTTATAGTTTTCAACTGGTTAGCTCATTCCATACTATAAATTAATTGTCATAACATGAATTTTATTGTCAAGTGCCATTTATGGCGTAAGAAAAATATCAAAATGAGTTATTTAACTGAATTCTCATTTGACAGATTGAAAACTCATTTGACAGATTCTGCAAAATTGCTAAATCTCATTCAAAGATTTTGCCACCAGAAGATACCAAATTGTCAGTTAACAAGGAATTAAGATAATTAATTTTACACAACATTGGGTTAGTGATAAAGAGCAACCAAAGGTATAAGTGTGTTTTTATTTCTGAATTTAAAATAAAGTTAAGGATGCATTGATGAATGGCTTACGAAAATTTTGTTACAATTTATATGAATGAATCAAAAGTATATTAACTCTTCAAAGTTACCAAGTTTATGAATTCAACTAAACTTATTAACATCTATATAAAATAAAATTTTATAAGTTTATGAAAGAGTATTCAAATCATTTAATAATGTAGTAGAATTTCGTTGCTTGTATTTATTTCAACCTATATTCTTCAAGACATTCAAGAAAATCTGATATGGCTCCAATTTTCGGCAGACAAAAATTTTAAAAGATCTTGTTTCGAACGTCATTTTGATTTTAGATCAATCAACCTTTTAAACAGATCTTCTGCAGATTTTAAAAAAGAATGTTAATAAAATAAAATCAATATTTCCAAAGCCGTAATGTATTTTTAGGGTTCAAAAACTTGAAACATTTTAAAGTAAACTTAAAAAAAAAATAAGATGAAAAAAAAAGACTTAACTTTTAAAAATTCGAGATTCGAGGTATTGTTATTATCTAAACTCACAAACACTTACTGTTCTATTCTCTAGATTGAATAAATTGACCCACTCTATTTTGCATAATTTGTATCTATACTTTCTAATCATATCATTGATAGACTTAGTGAAGAAGAATATCAGAATTTTTGTTCACCTTATTCAAATATAAATGAGCTTAGACACAATATCCAGAATAAACATCGTAAATCCTCGCTGATCTATTAAGTGAATTAAATATAGTAAAAATATAAGTAGGTAATAATGCTATAATTAAATATAAGTAAAAGTGAAGTGAATATGTACTGCCTCTCTCGAAAAATGGGTAAAGTTATTTAAATATTCACCTCTCTGTCTCAAAGACGCATATAATATTTATTTATATTTTCTCATATTCCAACTTTTATTTTTTGTAAGTCATAGCTCAATTGAGAACGTCTCTGGCTTTTTAAAGTTATTTTGTGTCTAGACATCGGCGATTTAGAATGACTATTGTGACGTCAATGCATTTTTTCCACTTTGGCTGACTAAAAGATACAAGGCTTTTAATGTTGTTTCTAAGAGATGTTTAAAACATGTCCAAAATTTCTTAAAAGTTTGCTTTTTGAAAGAAATATGGAGCATTTTTCAGGTTGGTTGGTTTTAACCATTTCAATGGGATTTTCATTGGTATTCATTAAACTAATCATTGTCTCAAATTAAATTATATACATCTGGTGTCTTATGGAGAATTTCAATGAATATATTTAGATAGCAAATTTACAATTATAGATGAATAATCAAAATCGCAAGTGATGAAAAGTTATCTTTATAATTTTTTAAAGAGAATACCGTTTGCCTGTAAATAAAACTAAAGAAATTTCATAAAATTTCAACCGGGAAATTAAAATTTTTCTTTCATGGATAAAGGTTTTGTAGAAATGTAATTAAAATTTTTGTTATGTTTTGCCTTAACATAGTAGTAAAGGAAAAACTTAATGAAAGCAATTTGCAAAGAACAATTTTTATCAGTATAATGTCCATGCAGTATAGTATGTTCCTTAATATATACCGAAATTTAAAATTCCTTATGCAACCATTAAACCACAATTTAATGGAAATGGACTTGAAAACACAATATTAATATTTCAAATACGATTTATACTCAACTAAGTATTTACGAAATGCAGAAATTTATAGAAAAAATTAATGCGTCTGATTAAAACTTAATTAATGACAATAAGTAGTTGAAAATGGGTATGATTGGAAAAGGTTGATAAATTGAGCAAATTATTTAAAATTTTATGTTCGAGTCATCCCCCATTTTTATTAGTTCTATTTGCATTAGTAACAATTCCTGTTAAACTCAAATTATTATTGCTTCAGTACATTTTCAGTATCGTAACAAGTAAACTTACTTGAAATATTATGTTTATGGCCAACAAAAGATCCGAGAGGAAATTGAAAGGAGATTTTTGTAACATTACTTTAGTTTAGCGTATAAATGTGTGAATAAAATAATTTCTGAATCTTCCAGAAATCTTTATTCTTTCTTGCATGCTCAGAGAGACTCTTTATGTGACACCTCTTTGTTTGGTGCTGAATACACAAGGAATAGAATATCGAAATATTCTTTAAGCGGAGTTTACTTCTCAGTTGATTCCCCTTTTCTTTCAAATCTGTTTATCTTATTTTGAAAGGTAGTGGTTTAAACCAGCACTGCGCAATGGTGCAAGTATTGACGACATCATACATCATATCTCTTATTTGTGTCATCTTTAAGTGATCTATCGCACCCCAGGAGGAAAGAAAAAGGAAGAAGAATATTGCAGTATTTGATTTATGTCATAAATACAAGTTTTCGAGTAAACGGAAAATTTCTCATCCTAAAACATCTCCCAGTAAATGCAGCAGATGTCAACGGGAACTTGCCGCTAATGCTGGCCTTCGCTCAACATCTAACGGAGCTAAAGGAAGAAGATCGTGCATTTTATTTATTTATTTAGTTCACAACAGCCGTTAAGAACTGATGGGTACTTCTTTCATGCAACGAATGGAAGTTTCTTGTAAAGAAAGATTCGCATGCTTTGTTTTTATTCTTCCTATGTTTACCTAAGTTATTTTGCACGTAAATCTGACTATATTCAGATTTCAAGTTGTCTGTTCCAACATGGGAAAGCACTTTTGACCTAAGAATGTATTTGTGTATAATATTGTGCAATCATTTTTTATAATTTCAGTTTAAAACGTTATATAACTTTATCGTCACATATTAAATGCAACCTCTCTACAGCTATTTTGATATTTTTCATATTATTACAATAGACTTCTTGATTAGAAAGCTGTTCGATTTTCCATCAAGTTCTGAAGCAGTTATTTTTACTAAAATAAAGTTTAATTTCTTTTACAAAACGCTTTTTAAAAAGTTATTCATTTACGCTGAAAATCCATTTTTGATTTAATATCACAAACTTTATAATTTTATTTGATACAGCTCTTTAATTACTAACCATTTTCATTTTATGTCTAATGCAAATAAAAATGAAATTAAAAACATTTTAATATAATTTAACTGGGGAAAATTGTAATATAAACAATATTATAACCAAGCTGTTTTCATTATATTTATTTATATTTTAAAAATATTACCTTTTCATATTTCACTAGAAGAATTATTTTATTCTTAAAATTTACTCATTCCTGAGTCGAGAACTCATTGTTTACCGAAATATATTCTTTTGAATACGTAATTAGCTGTCCCGACAGACTTCATTCTGTCAAAAGTTATTGGTCATGAGCAGTCCAATAGAAAAAATAAATAAATGAAACGGATTTTAAAGTAATTACTTTGATTGTTGATTTAATGTTTCAATTATATACGACTGCTACTTACAAAAATAATTTTTCTTTTTCGTACGCTTCAGTAATAATGTGATGATATTTTTATTTTAATGCTTTGTGGCACACAGTATTTTTTGTTTCATTACCTAGCATGAAAAAAAATGAAGCTGAAGATTTGCAAAAGCAAAAACAGGCAACATATAACTGTCCATAAGAAAATCATGAGCTTTACAGATTTATGCCACAAATACTCAATGACGGACTCACCGATTTATTGAAGATTATATCGAACAAGCCGTTTAATTTCAAATGGTACTTCAGTTGGTACGATTGGTATACAGGGTATCAAAAATTCTTCTCCTTTTTATTTTCAGTTAAGAATTGTTGCTTCAATCACATTGTTCAGTAATTTTTTTTTTTTTTTTTTTTTTGCTAGACGTGTGCCGTTACATAGACGCAATTGATTGATATTTCACAACCTTATGATCACCGATCCTATTTTTAACTGAAAAGTATGAGGAGGCAATTTTTGCAAATACAGAGAGTTAAAGAATTCTGGCAGATAGTTGACGACATCATATTGGTTAGTTGCGCAATCAATTGATTTGTATCTCCTGAAATTCATTGGCGATTAAAATTTATTTCATTTACATCTATGTGTTTGGCAACTAATATAGCTCGCTCGCTCACCCAAAAATGGCCCCTTTAATTTTGAGAGACATTTGGGAACACCTTTTGAATGAGACCAGTTATTGATTTTGCAAACTGACAAAAAGTAAAAGGAAATATAATGCAGCCAGTAGGAACGATTAAAGGGATAGTGCCATTATCACTGTCAATGAGTTGTTTTGGAAATATTTCTCCAGGTCGATCATTTTGCAATTCAAGGCGTATATTCTTTCTCAAATTTAGTATCTTTAAATTGTTTTTCTCCATAAAACAGAGGGATTCAAACATGAGTGAAAGATCATCCGTTGGCAACTTGACCGAGGATCACTAGTGATGTTTGATGAAAATCTCCTGTTAACAAAATCAACGCTCCACCGAATAGGTTTTGACTGTTTCTCTGATATTTGGTAGTTCTGTCTAATATTTCTAAAGACATTTTATGTGCCATTGTGCATTCATCTCACACTATCAACTTACACTTCTGCGAAAGCTTTGCCATTGCAGAGTTCTTCGAAATGTTGCATGTCGGAGTTTCGTTGCTTTTAATATTCAATGGTAATTTTAGAGCTGAATGGGCTTTTTGATCGCCTTTCAACAATATAGTTACAATACCAAACGAAGCCAGTGTGAGTGTGATTTCATTATGTGAGCGAATTGTTTTTAAAGTCGATAAAATCTAAAACATCTTTCATGTACCACTCAGAGCGTCCAAAATGTAAATCTCTCTAATTGATAAGTGCATCAAAGACATACTTTGGTTGTTGATTCAACAGCGGAGCATTTATTTGAACAGATTTCCTTAAAGCATCAAGATCATACAGTTTTTATCGCTGAAATTCTTAAAGTGTCGTGCATTGGGTGGTTAAGCGCAGTCATATCTCAGTTAATGCTTTGTTTGATATCATCAATTATGTCTTCAATCAGTATCAACGCCACGTTATAAATTTCTTCTATTAATTATAAAAGATTTCTTGTTCAAATGCGTATTTAATACAAAATATCATCATTCATATTATCTTTGTTTTTAATCCACAAATAAATTGGTTTAATCGGGAAACATATTGATATAATTATAGAAAATAATGTTTGCTTTGATGAGCTTTTGAAGAAATTACATCCTCATATAAAGTTTCATTCCAATTTGCATCATTTTTTATCAGTTGCAAGCGATAACACATTTCTTTGTAAGAGCCGTATAATTTCCCATTTACAGTACGCAAGTGGAATGATGTTGAGCCTCGAACTTTGGACTAAATGCAAATCCCAAATAAAAACACTCATCATAGTTTGGACGAACTGAATAGATTCGACCAGTTGCATCTAAGGGATATACATTGGGATAATATGAAACTAGCTCTCCTTGTTTTTCTGAAGATTGATTCCAAGCATACTATTTTGGCATTTCTGAGTATAGCAATGTTCGGGCAAAATCATCATTCTGATACATATAAAAAAACTGGTCAAGGTTGTAGGCAGTGGTTGAATAGCTCGTTGTAATAAATTCGGTGCTGTAAAATATACTCTTTGACCATTTTCTAAATGAACTACAGCGGGGTGCCTCTCATATCAATGAATACAATGGCCCTGGTGGTGGAGTAAATGGTATATGAATTTCCCTTTGCCATTTGCGCCTTGCTTCATTTTTGTATTTCAATGCTTTACAATGGCAAACTGAGTTTATAGATCCAATAGCAACGCATTGGATAGAACTGTAGTCAATTAAAACATCGTAACTAAAAGCCGCTCGTGAAACACTGAAAGCACCTTGAAACCAATGCGTTTTACGTAATTTCAATATCCTAATCTTTTCAATTTCATTTCGCTCTTAACATTGCTATGCTATGCGATTAGATTTAAAATTACCTTGGTTTGAAGCATTTTAAGTTCTTCTTATAGGTGGCATAGTTCTAAACGTAAACACTCTGAACAAATACAAACACAAACGGTTTTCAGCTTAAAAAAACCAAGAAAAGGTCACTGGCAGGAAGTAATTTATTGATCACTGTAATTTTGATGATACGTAAGTAGGTCAGTAATATTATTTTATTTGAGGACATACAAAGCCTTTTTTTCAACTTTTATTTTCGGCATGCATAGATTAATACCTATAAAACCAAATCAACTTGAAGTGATTCCAAAGACACTCCTAACGTGCAATGACTGTTTTGTTTTGGCTGACACCAAATGTTTGATAGCTGAGGACCAATGTCTTAATTTTTGGTTTCTACGGGGAAAAAAAGGTGGTGTTTTCACTATTTTTCTCGCAATTTTTTCTTTTTTTTTTCTTTTTATAAGAACCTTTCTTATGTCTTCAAAATATGAAAACAAAAGTTAGCTGAATTGGTAGAGCTTCTAGAGTTTTGCTCTTAAAAACACATTTGGAGATTCATTTTTAATTTTTTAGAATTGTACTTGATCTGGACTGTTTGAATAATAAAATTTATCAACATATTTCCTAAAAAAAATTCATAATGTTTGTAGTGAATATTAATTTTATGATTAAATAGCATTTGTAAATGAAAAAAAAATATTGTTTTTATATCATTTTTAAATAAAGCCTATCAAATTAGATAATTTTTTTTCAAATATATTACAAGTAATTACACTCGGCGCAGAATATTCTAGAAAAGGATTTACCATATGCTTTCCTACAAGCAATTCAAAAAGATCCAACTTTATAAAAAAATACTTCTTAAACGAACACTTTCTTAAATATATGAACTTATGAATTTTCTTTTAGATGCAATATGCAAACTGAATTGAAATTTAATTTGTACATTAACTGCACCATAAAACAATTTATGTGTTGCTAAGAAATAATCCTAAAATATAGTTCTATATATTATTATAGTTTATTGAATAGTGAAGAAATGTTTAAAAATAACTTTAAAAACCAATAATTTCTTTGAAATGTTTTTACCAATATTCTTTTCGTATTAATTTTTCTTAGTTTATTAAGTAACTTAATTCCGTTACTTTAAAGTATTTACTGGAATTTTTGCCAAAGGAAATAACTGGTTTTGAAATTTAACATTTTTTTTCAGTAGCATTTAAAAAATTATTGTTATGCTAAAGTATTCTGATCTTTTAACTATTTTAATGTAGCTTAAATAATTCTGAAATTCCAAAAGCTTAATTCTATGAAATATTTTTTATCAATCTTCATTTTATATTGTTATGGAAGAATATAATATATTAATTTCTTAAGTCAATCATTCTCCTATTTCTGAATATTTCTAGAGAATTTTATGCTTGAAACGATTCATTTAATTTGTATTTTCTTATGAAAACAAATCAAAAGAAGTCAAATAAAAATTGATATTTCCAATGAAAAAAAAATTGTTTTTCACCAAATTGCATATATTAGCGCAATGACAAATAAAACTCTTAAAAAGCTTAATAAGTTTCGTATGTTTTATATTTTTCCATGGAAACTTAAATTAATGTTTTAAAATTAATTAACACATGTAAAGATCTTAATATACGATAAATGCATTTATTT
The DNA here is from genome assembly GCA_026543055.1 of Argiope trifasciata. Taxonomy (NCBI): domain Eukaryota; kingdom Metazoa; phylum Arthropoda; class Arachnida; order Araneae; family Araneidae; genus Argiope; species Argiope trifasciata. Next base: position 102,718 of record JAPMOQ010041062.1, on the reverse strand, counting down.
CTCCCATTATGTATAGTATTGAGTTTATGAATAATTTAAACTTTGCTTACTTTCTTGTGAAAGTAAAATTCCCATATTGTTCAAAATTACCGTTTCACTCAGAATCCTTTATCATGGGAAATAGGCGAAATATATCCTACTGTTATTCATCTGTTGCACATTCCATGTTATGACATATAAACAGCGAAAAATTTTAGATTGAATAAAATACATTCAGAAGCAACCAACTTCCCTATTTTCTATTTGAAAATTTAATAAAAGTCACATTTGTACTTTCTTTTATGTTGATATATAAGGCCTATGCTCTTTTGTACGCTTATGAATAAATAATATTTTACCGCTTCACAAATGTCCTTATATTTTATACATAGATCGTACAACACACTACACAATGACATGTAAAATGTGTTAGTGCTCCGTTCTTTTAAAGAACTCTTTCCTTAAAATTCAACCCAAACTGCGTTACTGGGAGAATTGAAACATGTGTTCATTTTCCTAAAGAGTGGATAGAATACGTTCTTAGTCCGCGAATCCCAGGGGATAGAAATATTCGTCGTATTTGAATAATTGCATTCGCTCTTTCCTCTCGCTTTCTCATGTAAAAGTGTTTCTGGTTATCTCTTGCATCCCCTTTTGGTACAGTGGTTAAAATAATAAGTAGCAGCAGCGACGGTAAATCATCATTAAATTTTACAAGATCAATTTGGTGGTGTTGCAAACCTTTCGCTTAATTACTCTTTTCCAACGCACAGTATTCTTGTGGCCCTTCAAAATTATAGATTCGCACTCTTTACATTTCATCAACTCGTATAAAAGAAATTTTTTTTTAATTAAAAGCGTCCTCATTTACATAATTAACATCGGCTGCTTCTTTAGACTCCTAACGATGCAATGCTAATTTGAGTTTAATGAAAAAGACGAATACTGAATAATAATTGTACATTATCTGGCGAATGAAAAAATAATAATTTTTCCATGACAAATAAAATTTTTAATAAGTTTCGAAAATGAAATTTTGAATACATGTAAAGCGATCCTTGAAAGTTTATCTTTTAATATTTTTTTAATTTAAAATTAATTTGTTCTTAAAAAGCAGTGGGTACTATTTATTGATCTCAACCTAAGAATTTCGTTTGTATCTAGCTAATATTTTATTAAAATTAATGTTTCGAATTAAAAATAAAATGCATGAATATTTTAATTATAATAGAGGAGACTAATTTTTTTTTACCTAGAGTATTTGGAACCAAAAATAGAGGGCTTTACACATTGCCGGCTGGTGTAAAGCATAGAAGTTGATTAAGAGAAATGAGATAGTTTAGGATAATGAAGTCCTAAGTGGAGTTTATTAACAATAATGCAAGTATATAAACAAATATTATGTAATGCTTTTTTTTTCCTAAAGGATGTTACACAAAACTCACCATCGTTTTAAAATATTCATCAATGAAGAAGGGAAAAATGAATAAAACTTGCGACTTATGCTGAAATTGGATTAAGAAATTTCAGAATTAGTAGCAAATTTTGTTAATAGAGGACTCAAAATGGTCTTAGGAATAATTCTACAGACAGTTCTTTGCACTTAATCATCGTAACCATATTAAAATCGATTCTAAAAATTTACCTTTTGCAACTAACTTGCATATTGCACGAACTGAATTTTCAGACACACTTTGCAGTTTACCTGTAAAAATGCGTGCACTTGTTTACTAAGAATAAACGCTTCATGTTCTTTCAAGTTGGGATGCTCTTCCTTGCTGAAAAATAGCGCCCTATACTGTGCCCTGAAATAAATAGTTCTTAAATGACTGGATGAGTATAAAAAGTATTCATACTTATTCCAATATATGTTGTTCATAGGAATTGATCATAAAGTATATACTAAAATACTTCTCAAAAAAGAAAAAAGCACCGATGGATGATATTTGAATTATATCTTGAATAAACCATAAAATGTTTTTGGATTTTCTAATAGTGGAAACTCCTCTCAGCTTTCAAATGAGGAATTGGTCAAAGGCTGATCGCTTCTTGCTTCAGAGCACTTTTTAAAAATATCCATATGCACACAAAGCAATCACAACATTCTTTTAACGGTATTTGAAATTTCTGTTTGAATGTTTTTACTTCTCAGAATTTATAACTGGTTTTGCTCTTCTATCAATCTTTGCCACTAAGTTTTTTTAAATTTTGAAATGTAGAAATACTTTGATCATTGTCTGTTAAAATAGAATTTAACTAACTGCATATTTTTCATAGAGTTTACACTACATGAACTGTATATAGTTACAGTATTTTTCTTAAGTGTTTTTATATTTCTTATTAAATTGACTGTATAACTTATAAGCTATTCCTTCTATTCATTTACAAGAGTACACGAATAGCATAATGATGTCAAATGCTGAGCTTTAAAGTCATCTAAAAGCTTAATAGCTCATAGCATATAAGCATTCGAAGCATCACATATGATCGTTAAATACATATGCTCTAACCATCTAACATTATGTCCCCCTCTTTCCAATTAATTTTTTGGATTAGGCAAAACTATTTTTTTTTTCATCTAGCGAAGATCATGTAAAAGAAAAAGTAGTTAAGAACAGAAAAGCATTTCTCGTTTTCAGTTAAGTTATCTGGAATAAAGAAAAAAAAATGTGTCTAGAAATTCAAAGATATAATTGATAAGTTTCTATCATATTTTAGATGTTTAGTTTTTAGCATAGGTTTTTTTTCTAATAGCCTGGTATTTATATTTATTTACATAATAAACTAAGGTAATTCTAATAACTATATTAAAGTAATACAGTATAATTAAGAAGTGAAAAGATGAAAAATTTAAATTAGCTTTAATGTTATGGAGTTAATGAACGTATATGATCCTGATGGAAATAAATAATATTAAAATCATGAAGTTTAAGAATAGATTAAATAAAATATAATTAAACAACAATAATTTTAAAACTTCAATAAATGAAATCTTTTAAATTTAATCAACTTATGATGTGTAAGCTATAATTTTGAGCAAATGTTCTAAAATAAAATTGTTATTGTTAATAAAGAAATTCTTGTTCTCAATCATTATAATTATCAATTATACAATCTGTAATTTCTTTATCATGTTTAGTTTTTTTTTTTTTAATCTTTAGTAAAAATATTGTCTCAGTCTATTTTTTTTTTCGTCTTCTTTTGGTCAGGTTAGTTGAATCCATTACCTTTCATTCATTGTTTTAATCTTTAGTAAAAATATTGTCTCACTTTATTTTTTTTCGCTTTCTATTGATCATGTTAGTTGAATTCATTACCTTCTGAATAGAGATCCAACAACGGCGTCCTATCAAGTAGCTGAATTCCGCCCTAATCTAAAATTTCTCTTTCAATATGTCAGTTAAGGTATAAATTTATAAAATTAAGAACTATGAAATTAACAAAATCAATATTTGAGGTTTTATTTTTAAAATGTATGTTCATAGCTTCAACATCTAAACGAACTTTTAAAATCGATACCTTGTGTTAGACAAAAAAAAGAGGGTGGGGCTTGAATTTTATAAATCCTATCCCTAGACGCATTTTAGCAGTATATAAAACTCTAAGATTTAAGGCTTCCCAAAAGTTAAGTCTTTTTTTTAACAAAACCAACTTTATGAAAATACAAACAATAGCGACCGAGACCATTACTTTCCGATACTCTGTCGTTGTAACTGAGAAACACTGCGAAGCTAAAAGATGGGGAGCCAAGATTATCCCTCCCCAATTCCGAATTTTATGTCTACTATACCACGTTCGATATAGCTATACACTCCATAAATCTAGAACGTGCCGTAGAGTTGGTCATTCGAGCTTGCTTACTTAGAGTCGCTACTTTTTTTCTCCTCTATTTTATCAGATTGAGTTTTTGATGTTTTTTTTCCTATCCACAAACATTTTCGTCGAAGTTTCCATAATTTATCAGAAATTTCTTCCAGCTTTATCGCACGAAGCGGTTTATTAAAGATTTGTAAGCTGGTCATTCCGGATAGCTGCATGTGTCTGTTAGAGGCGAATTTATTGAGCGTTTGGCGGCATGTTCCCGAGATATGGAAAAATTGAAGTTCTGAAAGTAGAGGTGAAAGTAAACAAGCCAATATGTGAGTAGGAAATTTAGTTTGTTTGTCACAGATTTGGTATGTAGTAAGCAGAAGCAGCGTTTCCTCTGAAAGTACATTTTTCTTTTTTGAAAAATAAAATTACTTTTTAGAAAATCTTTAGTAAAGATATAATGGATTCTGCGGAGCTCCAATGTTTTTTATAGCCATATTTAAATTTCTTGATTTTTTTGGTTAAAAGCGTCAGGATATTTTCTATTTATGTCAATGACAAACATAAAGCAGTATGTCTTGTATGATGTAATGCAGTAGGAATTACTTTCTATAAAATGTGTTAACGGTTTTATACTTCACGTAAGCAATAATACCTGATGCTGATAAGAAAAATTTTGTCTTTACTCTGCTAAAACCGATATTTAAAAAAAAATAATGGAGGCATAATAGCGATGTTTTCAAATTGTTCTGAATGGCGATGTCACCTTTATTACACATTATATAATTATTAATAAGCAGTCTTGAAGAAAACACACATTTCAGTAGCAACTAAAAACGTAGCCATGGGATTTTTACTTCCTCTCCAGTCATTTTAGACACCTGTAAAAGGTTTTTATCTCTAAGTGAAATCGATCACCACTTTTCAGTGATTCATTATTCACTTTTTTTTATGTGTACGAAGAAATTATCCTCAGTGTTAAAACAAAACATATCGTTTTTGTGAAGTAATTGAAAAAGGGAATTAATTTTTGTATTGAAATACACAATCAATATATAAACATCGATATAATATATAATGAACATATAAATATCTATAATGATTAGCATCCATGTCTCACTGCAATAACTCATTTGACATTGAAGCGTCGACTTTAAAAACATAAATAGATATCACACATTTGTCGACGCCAATTAAGTGATTTATATTACTCCTCAGTGAAATTAAAGAATGTTTTTTACGATAAAAATATTTTTATGTTGCTTTTTTTTCTTGTAATCAGTATTTTAGTCTCACTTTCTAAAAGACAATATTATCTTCACGCATATGCACAAGTTTATACAACAGATAATATTTCGTATAATGCTAATTTTAAATTGAATTAAGAACCGAAATTATTAGAGAGTAAGCTGAAGAGATAAATTAAGAAAATGAGCAAAACGGGTGATAAATGTAAAATCATTCAATTACAATAAATGTTAAATATGAAAACAATTTTTCATGCCTACAAGACAAACAAAATTAGTTTATAAACGTTTTATGTTAATTATATTTAATATATTTTAGTGATATATTTAATAAGTTATTAAGTGAATTTTTAAGTTTTATTTTGATTATATTTAAAATAATATTAAAAAGTAATATTTTAGTTGATCTAAAAATATATAAATGTGAATATTTTTTTAATTCCACATTTTAATCTATAATAAAATTGGAACTCTTCTACGAGCGATAATAAATCAACCAAATTAAAATGTGAAAGATTTCAAACAATAATAAATGTGAGGAATTTTTTATATAACATTAGTTCATAAATTGCTATGAAATAAAACAGAAAAAAATAATTCTAAAAACTAATTTGAATATATATTTCTAATTTTACAATATCATTATTACTAAACAATTCAATATATAGTAAGAAAATTAAAAAAAAAACTGTCAAGAAACTTATAATGAAAATTTTAACCGCACGACTTTTATAATGTTTTACAAAATACATAAATTATAATATAATCGTACTTAATTCCAAAATTTTGCATTAGTTTTTAAATTTTATAACTGAAATATCAAAATACTTCAATTTTACTGCTATTAAAGGAAACTCTATCTTTTTTTTCTGTCTCTGTTGTCTTTAGTCTTAGGGCTATTAAAAGAAATCAATATAAAATAGAATAATATTTGATTTCATAGTTTAACATCTGATAAACTGCTAGATTTTTGTTTAATCAATTATAAACTGTAATCTAATATGCTGATGATCCTTTTAAAGAACTATTTATTTCTTCCTCTTTTATCAATTTAAATTCATTTTAATCCTTTATAATCATATTCAATTCGGAAATCTATTACCATCCAACTACCATCAGTATGTCATAGATGTAATCTAATGTAGAATTATAGATTGATGTAGGTCTACCAAGTAATCCATCAATGTAAAGAACGACACCTGTAACTGAGGTATAATATCTGATAGCCTAATTAGGATGAGATTTTCAGATAGCTTAGATTAAGATGGCTACAGTTTGTTAGAATGTATAAATTTGCTTATCTTATTTTCAAAAAAAAAATCTTACAACTACATTGTTTTATGTTTTGAATTAATATTTTCTCTAGTATATTGAACATAAATCCATACCTGTGTGTAATACAATTTTACCTAGGTGGTATTAAGTTTTTTTAAAGTGCTTTATTCGATGCAAAATCTTGTATTTACAAATTGTCTTTTTTATTTTATTTATAATTTAGTTTCAAAATGCAATAATCTGCTTTGAAAATTATCAGTATCTAAAATTTTTCTTGAGAATTACTTTTTTTTTATTATTTGAAAAATGAAATTAGCATTCTCAAATTAACAAGCAATGGAATAACCGACCATTCATATATAAAACGAATTCGATCTAATTCTGCTAGAAACTGATAATTAAGTTCCAAAAACATTAAAATAATATTTTTCCTCGGTATCGCACAACTGTATTGGTTAATTTTTTTCATATATTAACCAATTAAAAATATGTGTAATTTCAAAATTCCCATAACAACTAATAAAATGTGAAATTTCAAAAAAATTCTAAATTCTTATGTTACTGAATAAAGTATGAAATTTCAAATTACCCTATAGCACTGAATGAGATAAGAAATTTCAAAACTCCTATAATAAAGATCAGTAAAAATTATTATTAAGTACTGGTTTGTAAGTACTAGTTGCCTGTATTTCATTTTTAAAAATACTACTTTTCGTTTAAATTACTTTGATTACTTTTTTATAGAGAGTTCAAAAAAATGAAGTAAATAAAAAGGGGAAAAGATGCAAAATAAAAATGATTCAATAAATATTAGATGGTCAAATTCAGGTTGTATAGAAAATAGTCACCGAAGGCACTCAAATTCGCTCACTGTAATAGTTGTAGGAGAAATCTAAAATTCTTGGAATTAAATATAATGATTGCTGGCTATGCGAGAAACCTGGATTTGCAGAACAAAATCTGGCAATTTTCTAAAATATTGCATTTTAATGAAGTCTATTTCAGGTTCAATTAATATATATTGCAATTAATATTTTTTAAAACTATATTTCAATTTATTTTTATGAAAGATTTTTGTGATACAGCTGGCATATGAATTGACCAGTCGCACTGATCATTGACTTTCTTATCAAGAATTCACTGATATTATAAACAGAAAACAGAATGAAATAAATTCATACTGAAGATTTACGTCGATGGAAAGAGATTATTGTTTGTCTTCATGAAACATCTCTTTTCAATAGCGTTGGATTTATTAGTAAAGTTACGTGAATATAAATAGAAATTTACAAGACCCTAAAATAAAGATTCTTGCTCTTGGACTTCGGCCAAATAGCCCGTATATTTCATAGCTTTTATTGCTAGTAATTTGCTTTAAACTTCGGTAAAGTCATTTCATGAAAATGAAATTTTCTTCAAAGAAAATATATCAAGCAATATTTCATATATAAACAACATTCAAAAACGTTTTGTGAAACATAAATTTTATTTGCTGAAATGAAATTTCAAAATAGTAGATGTGATCGTAGGATATGTTTTTTCTGATTGTTATTTGAAAATTAAAAAGACAGATAATATCATACTTCTGCATTTAAGTAAGGTAAAAAAGATTGTAAGCCACTTATCTGTAGTACAAATATGTATTGAAACGAAATTGCTCATTAGCATTTTATTGAGAATCATGAATTATAATATGACATTTTGTTTGATAATGACAAATCTATTTCCGCAATTCAGTATTAGGATTTAAAACTTAACTTCTTTCCTAAATTCAAATTATTAAGACGTACGTGTTCGATACTTTTCCAAAAAAATGCTTTCAGAAAAATGAACGAAAAATTGTTATAATTCAAAAAAGATTTTAAGTAAATAAGCTAATGATAAAAAGAATACAAACCAATTCAACCTTAAAGCTTCCTCAAGAAGATTAATTTAAAAACGAATATTCAATAAAAATTATATATCAGAGAAGTTTCTAGCAGTTCTTCATATTTCATGATAAAACAACCCCTCCATCATAAAATATTAAATGCATATCATTGTTTGACACATATCAGATTCCAATATATCACTATTCTTTATTTATAGTTTACTAGATGAATTCTTTTGCTAATTACAACGATTGAATAATTTGACTCTTATCGGTTCTAACTATATATGTGGAGAATAGGAGGAGTTTGATATTTTGGATAGTTTTAAAGATAGTTTTTACAGAAAAAAATCATTCCAGGGATAGATTCTAGGCAAATAAAAAAATAATAAATATCATAACTTTCTATTTATTAATGTTTTATTTACAAATAATTTGAAAGAAGCTGTTTTTATTATTCCACTTTCAATAATGTGGGATTTTAATGATGCTATTCCTTCTAATTTAAATTGTGCCTTACAAAATGCGTCCTCAAAGTGATAAACTCTCTATTCCTAGAATGATTTTAAAAACAAACTTTATTAGTAGAGCATTTATTATAGTCTAAGATATATTTAGTTTGCATATTATAAAACATAAGATATATAAGGTCCCAAATCCACATTATGCAGATAACCTTTCATTTGAACATTTATTTTGTTTTTAGAACAAACTGTATAATTTTATTTTCTATTTAAAATTTTGCCTCTTATCTGTAAATATTTAAAAATATGCTACAAATATAGGTAAGGTGAGAGTTTTTTAACTTTTCAAAGTTCACCCAATCGATCAATTCTAGGAAACTTTCTTCGTGATAAAATCCCCCTCGAATTTTTCGTCCTTGGGTCGGGCCCGCTATCAGATGACATTGCCGAGGGCCCACCCTACTTAAATACCTCCCATTCATCCATCACTATTAGCGTCAAAAGCCTAATTAACTTTCTCCTTAACTCTTGCAGACAACGGGAAAGTACAAGCAGGCAATTAGTAATGACCTTTCCGCTGCTAATATCGCAATCAAACAGGCAAAACCAGGTAGGATGAGTGAAAACAAATTGATGAAAAATAACGCTTGTTGAGCTGCAGTTTTTCGTACTTTTTTTTGTACGATTCCTGAGATCTTTTAATAATACATTCATTGAAATCCGAATTTAGTAATTTTATTTATGTTATTATCCAGCGCGCCATATTCTGGGCTAACATTTGAGCCCAAAGGTCATCAAGATAAATTGAATTCAAGTACTGTTGTTTCAAATGTATTGGATTTTCGCAAACTTGTAAGGTTTATCCGAAGCTTGTAAGATGTGGGAAATATATTCATTCATGTTTTCAAGTTGAATTTCAAGAGTTCAGACATCCCAAAAATCACACTAAGACAGAATTATTTAGTTACCAATTTGTTAGAAAGTGGAAATATTACATTGTGTCCCTTATGTATAATGTCACTTTTACATACTTGCATATGTGAATGTCATCCGAAATTTTCCACCAAGGAAAGATGTGTTTGTTAGGAGCTCTGAGCTTATATAATAGCAGAGAATATTCTTTCTTTGTATATATTATGCTTTATCATACACTATATTGTCTTCAAAATAAAATGAGATCATTCAGTTTAAAAAGCATTATGTCAATATTTAAATATCTACGAGTAACCAAGTATTTTGACATTAAACCTTTCAACATCAATGTTCAATTAAGCATCTTGGGAAGGGGGGGGGGAGAATGATGGGTTCACAATCTGCAGCTAAAATGGCTAAACGGGGAAAAATCAGCTGTTAAGAGTTTTAAAGTTTATATCCGGTAGTCATTGAAATAATCAAAATGCATTTTTATTTCTACTTTCTGCTGCAACAGTTCATTTTTTTAAAATTTACTATCATTTATTTCTATGCAAAAATGATTTTCCTGTATATGATAATAGAGTTTTTAAAGTTTGTGTATTAACCTTGAGAATTACATATGCCTTTTCATTTCAAACTGAAAAACTATTCATAATTATTTTATGTATACTAAATTTTAATTTCTTTATGATTCTACGAGAGGAAACAAATTCAACAAGCATCAAACAATTTCAATATATATTTAATTAAATATTTAGATATCCAATTATGATTAGTGTGAATATTTTGTGTGTCAACAAAATATAGCCACTAATCATAATTTGACAAGATAACTTCTAAACAGTCAATGACAGTTTTATATTTACAAATAAAAAAGTGCTTTAAATGACGTAAATAACCATATTGTGTTTAATCAATCAGGAATGTAATTACATTTAAATTAGTACACAGTTTAACAGGAAATAAGTAGGCCGGTTTAGACGAGGTTATCGTTTTTACACAATAACATTCTAAATAGAAATAATTTATGTCCCAGGATCAAAACCGACAAAGTTATGAAGCAGAATATCATTATTTTTGATGATTGATTATTTCAAAAATCATTAAAGCTTCAAGGAATGTTATCCAGTCAACGGTCTCCCTTTCTTTCAGAGGATCGTTTATTGCCTAAAAATAAGGAAATTAAAACTCCTCCTATTTGGATAATGTCAGAATTTTAATGTGCTAACAACATTTTAGTAAATATAATCACTAAGAAAATGGAATATATAAAAAAGTTAGATTTCCTATTTTTTCACATTTTGGATTGTAAAATATTAAATCTATTAATTATTTATTTCGTTTAATGTGTTTTGAAGTACATGACGGATTATAATGGTAAGGAACGAGTTACTGGACAGAAGTTAAAACAGATATCTTGAATGATGAGAATCGTAATTAATTCATTCCTTTGTGAAAGTGGGGAAAATATAAACAATTTTAATGACCTTTTCAATGCATATACTTTTTTCACTTTGCTATAAGAGACTTCTAGAAGTGAAATTTTTCACAATACTTGCCAAACCATATACATACGTCCCTTCGAAAAATTTCATAATAATGTTTTTCGACCATTGTTACAATAATAGTTAAAATTTATGGAATAATTTATTTAAAACTATTTTAAAAATTAACTATAAATTGTTGTAAGATAGAAGCACGCACTTCAGATTCTTAAAAATCTCCCAAATCCAATACTGTCTCTTTTCTCAGCTCAAGTTTAAGGCATTCTTTTTAAAATGCACTGCGATTTCCTTTTTACATCAACTCTCTTACAAGAAACCACCTCGTCGTATAAAATTCGGATTAGAAATTTTGCAAATTTTGCTATTCCGATCCTTTACCTCTCAAAAGCATGAATATGCAATACTTCACCAGTGTTACAGCTACAGGAACACAGAGTTTATGTAAAAATGTAGATTACAAACACGGATTCCACGTAGAATCGGAAATGAATGATACATAAAACATTTTCGACAGTCTTCAATGAGAGGAAAAAAAATACTGAAGAGATCGTATTCATACATGACTCATGTTCTTCTGATACATATTTGATGGATTCAAAGCAACATTTTATTCCCATATAGCTAGAATATTTAGAAAAACAGGTTTTCCTAAATTTACATTTGATTGCGCAAAAATGTAGGAGCATCTGCGTTTTCATCATATGTTTAGGATTTAAAAACAGATTATGTCAATTGAATTTTGCATATCTTCTAAGACAGTGATAAATTCTTGAAATATGAAGGAAAAAATGATAGATAAATCATAAAATAGCTCAGATTCCGTGGAGTAGAATTTGGGTATTTGTTTTATTGCAAGCGTTCTAGGCATTTAATTTCAAATTTTCTTGGGTAAAAGGTGGCCTCCAAATATCATTTACAGTCATTTGTTAATTTAATACATGTTATTTCTATTTATTTTTCTATCATTCACTTTGTATGAACTGTCCGATTAATAGCATTATAATATGCTCAATTTTATTTTGCTTTTTGCTTGAGATTTTTTTAATTATATTATAACCAAAGTCTAAATGCATATTTAGCTGTTTTCTCTAATATATTCAAAATGGTTTTAGTAAAAACAATTATGCCCTAATTATGAGCCTTTAATTATATGCAAATTATGTAAAGAAACACATATTGAGAGACTAATTTATTTAGCTGTTAAAACTGTGATTTTATATATATATATATATATATATATATATATATTGTTTGAGCATAGGAAAATAAATATCGTTATGCTTTCAAACCGCTTGATGAATTTTCAATTGAAAAACGTATTTTTAAGAGATTTTAATCAGATAAAATAATGAGAAAAAGAGTCAAATAGTATGTTGTATAGTGCTATAACCCTAGGAAATGGATTCATTCTTCATGTGTAGCTTATGATAAAAGTTTAATATTTAGCCAATTTGTGTCATTTCTTCGAGAATGATTTATTATTTCTTAGTTCTATACTTTTTCAGCAAAGAAATAGCAGCATAATCATAAAATGTGTAAAAACTTAAGTCCATAGTCTATCATTTCAAAATATTGATAAGAACCATTTTCCAACAAAACTGCCCTTATCGCCAATTGTTTTCGATGCAAGGTCTGAAAATGTTACGAACAGTTCAGAGATACAGCACCAGGGACTTGACTGTATGACAATTGTATTTGGGCGCAGATGATTTTAATTTATGACTAAAATTGTATTTTGGTCATAAGCTTTGACTTAACTATATAACTAAATGTATTTTAGCTCCGTTGATTTTATTGTATGACTTTATTGTTTTTCCTGCATGCAAGATTCTTTTCTACTAAACTATTGAACTTTTACAAATTACAGGATAATGTATAAGGTTTTCACCCAATAAAATGGATATTCAAACAAATTTACCCTTCTAAAATTTTAGAAAAAAGTCGCAAGCAATTGTGTATTTAAAAACTCTAGTTCAGACTTTAAAAAATTCACTTTTATGCATGACAATTTGCCCACACATCCCATGAAATATTGAAAGCAACCAGCAAACATAATTCACGACAATTTGCACACAAATGGCATGACGCTGTCTCAACGGATACTTAAAAACAATAAGCATTTTAAATAAAGAATGAAATATGTATCCTTATACTCTATGTAACATGAATTATTTTCAATCACGCACGCAGTTCATACCACTTCAAAGTTCTCAGTAAGAAATATGGCTGACATTAATGAGGCGTAGGTGTTACCATGACGACAGGTGAACACTTCTAAAGAAGAAGCAAAAAGTTTTCGCTATCTCACAGAAGGAATGGAAATTCAATATAGAAATAAGAGTCAAAAAGAGAGAAAAAAGAGCTAGGTAGGAAAAAAAAGTACTAAATTTTCACGGACGAAAAATGAGTTAAGATTAAACGAGATGAGTAACATCGAATATTCGAAGTAACGGAAAGAAATGTCTCCAATACATTCTGAAAGTAAATATGTTTCAGTTCGCCAAATTTAGTTTCTGGAAGGGTCCATTAGAGAAAGAGGGTTTCTACTTATATGTATTCCATTGGAGGAATCCCAAGGAATTTATGAATTCATATTGAGCAAATAGCTGTAAGTGGAAGGGAAATCAAACAAAAAAGGGGGAGAGGGGAAATAGAAAAAGAAAGGTAGCTTCGATGGCAAAACATTGGAGTTGAGTGAGCAGTGTTAGAGTGTGTTTGCTCGTTTGAGTAAAAAGAATGAGTTTCGGAAAGTTTTCTGTGGCGTTCTTTTATTAAACTTAATGGTTTTTATCTTTGTTTTTGGGAAAAGAAAGTCGAGATTTTAAGAATAAAACAAATCATATCTTGAACTTTGAAATGATTAAACATTTTCCATATTTTTTTTGAAATATAACTCATACCTAGAATAAGTTAAGATATTCTGCTTTTTAGTTTCATTTGTATTTCTTTGAAAATACATATATAAATAATAACCATACAATTTGATTGAAATGGAATGCATTTTTATTGTTAACTTTTAAGTGAAATTTTCTTCAATTACAGAATTCTTTACATTTTTAATGGGCATTATTTTGCAATTTTAAATTTCTTAGTTTATTTATGTATTAAAATTTAAACAATAAGTGGATTAATTGATTCAAATTGGAGTTAGAAAAGAATTAGTTTCATTTAATTATCAATGTCCTTAAATGATCAATGTTCTCTCTGGTTATGTTAGTCATTCTAATCAAAGATCCAAATGTTATTTTATGTATATAAACTTCTCTGATTCTAGTCCAATAACTTGGTCAACATACCACTAAAAGATATGCAGAATAACAACTTTAATTTCTCCTTTTTGTGTTATAGAAAATATGTATAATTGTAATTTATATTTGTCATATATATTTTACTGTGGATGTTTGAAATGTTGCTTAAACCAAAAGTATTTTATAAAAATTAATGTCTTTGCTACACGTTCTTTCAGTAAATCAAGGTATAATAATACTTTGAAACATTGCAAAGTAAGATATTTACACAAAATTTGTATTATATCATATCGATTGATTTAAATCTAACATTTCGCTAATAAACAATATACCTAATATTGTATCTAATTGATTTAAGACTAATGTTAACTTTTAAAACTGAAAAGCAGTACTATAAAAATATTCAAAAAATTTTATGTATGGTTTTAAAATTATATATATAAATACATAAATTATAGTCCTATTAACATTTTTTTATATGAGGAGAGAATAAGATAATGTAGATCGCATAAGCGAAGAATTGTAGATTGTACAGTAATTAAAAACTTAAGATGACATAAAAATAATTTTTAGCAATGTTTCTAGATGGAAATCAGTAAAAATACCATAATTACTTGTTGAAAGAGTAAAAGGCAACAAACAGTTGGTAGTGAAAGTTGCGTTATTCAATCAAATTCAAACCTTTTTTTAGTAAGCAAAATTATTTTCGGCATTTTTTCAGAGGAATGATTTTTGTATAGAAGCGCATGGGTAGCAAAAGGATTTTTTTTTGTTTTTATAAATATTTTACTTTTGAAATAAACACTTAAGCCTCTGTAGTTATATACTGTCACTAGAATGGGTTGTTTTTGATTAAAATAATATTATTTTAATTGACATTAATTTCTCTAATTTTTTTTACGATTTCTTAGTTGGAATTCAAATTTCGCCTCAAAGGAATTTTTTATTAGATTTTAGAAATGACTATTTTAGACAAGATTTTGTTTTAATTACAACGCTTGAATCAGCTCAAAAAAACAGCAAAATGCAGTCTCATAGCTCTATGAAGGATTTTAAAAGATGCAATTCAGAGCATTCAGTGAATCTGGCTTAAATAAGTAACATTATTTATCCTTAGTTTTCTCCTTGTTTATTTATTTGAGAGTCCTCATTTTTCCAATATTTTAAGTTTCTTCATATCATAGAAATGTTCTATGATATGAATGAAATATAATGTTGGTTACAAAAATCATTATATAAGCAGTCAGAGTGATCATTTTATTAATTCTAACTTTATTCATCGTCTATTCCATTTCTGTGTCAAAATACAGGTAAACTCAGGGCTATTGAAACACATGTTCCTATTTTACTTTGAAGAAAAGGACAGTGATTCTAAAAAAGGACAAAAAAAAAGTTAAATTTGCTATTAATTTATAAAACATTCATATAATTATATTCATGTACTTTTCCCTTCTTCCCGTTTCAAGCTTTAAAAAATAATAAAATACTTGGTAGGATGAGTGGAATTTAAAATAAATAATTCACACAGTCATTTTAAATGCATAAAGTGAAAATTAGAGGAAAATACTATTTTAAGGTTTATTATTATAGAAATATAATAGTATTTATATGTGGAGTTAAACAAATCTTTTGTTTCTCATATTGAAAAACTAATAAATACAAGATGATAGGACTTTTATAGTTATTAAAGGTTTAGAATTTAATGGAATTCCTTACTGGAAACATAAATTTTGTCGGAAGGAAGCCTATCGATACAGTTGCTTAATAATATGTTGATGTATTGGGTAAATCCCTATTATTCTAACATGGGTAAAACCCCCTGAAAAATAGAAAACTTTTATTTAATAATCGGATATATATCTAAGCTTATTTGATGTTTTATATATATCTAATTTGGTGACTTCTTTGGAGTTTGAGTTTAAATAGAATGACAGTAGTTTAAAAAGTAGAACGCTTTCTCGCATGTGTGTTAGCCATAAATCTTCAATAATATGCCATAGATAATGTTTTAGAAATATTAATGAATCAAGTTGCCCTTAAACACTATTTTTCTGCGGAGCAGAAACCTTTGATTAATCATAAGTATTTGGCAAAGCATAATTTATTTTTTCTCAATTTCAACTTAGTTCAGTTATATTAACTTCCTGTACTTCTGTATTATATCATGTATAGCGTTAGGACTATTTCGAAATCGATTTTACAACTTTGTACCTTCATCAGATTACGAGGACAACATCTGGACTGGCACCCCTTCCCTAAATTTGCACACAGCTGGTGAATATTTAGACCTATGAATTATAAATGCTTCAGACTCATTTGCAAGGGTGAATTGAGTCTAAAACTTGAAATCTGTACCTGTTCCGAAACCGGGACCTTACCACTATGCCATTGAAGCCCGTCTTTTTATTCAAATGTTCCTTCAAATTTATCCAATTTTATATTCATAACTTTGGAAAATATAAATTCTTTTTATTACATAAGGAATCATTCTGACATAATATTGTACAGAACCTTTCCAATACTTATTGGGTACTCATGAGTAAAATTGATACTAACCCATGAGAATAAATTCGTTGCTTCTTGTTTTACAAATGGAGTTTTACGAGAAAAAAAAGTCCCATTTTGCTAGCAGTGAATCGCAATTACGCCAAAATAACTTGTAGGGGAAGTTAAAGCAAAATGAACCTATTCTCTAGTTCCGGCACGCGTTAACTCTATAGATTATTTTTTTTCTTTTTGTGCCTCTGTAAACTTTCTTTCAGCTCAGAACCCTCCATACAAAGTAAAAAGGTAAAACTTTTCGATCAGAAACAATCAGTCCTCTTCCAGGCTCGATGAAAAGCGAACTGAAGCGAAATATGGAGCCATGGTATAAATAAAACATTTAATATTCCTCACTCCGTGACCAGAACGTCTAAGCGCAAAACGAGAAGGTAAAAAAAAACCAAAAAGAATAATAACAAAAAAATAACTGTCGTAGAAATATTCACTTAAGTTCATGAACAATTCTGGTCACGCGAAGTTTTCGGGCGAAAGCATATCCAGATTACTGCACAATCCTTAGCTATCAGATAATATTATTTTAGCTCTTTTTTTTCATTGTTTCTAAACATATAAGGATCAGGAAAACAGCTATAAGGCTTGGGGATCAAAATGTTAAGGTTGTAGGTATTACTGTAAAGCTTCGGAAATAGTTATAGTCTTAAAACGACGACGAATTACAAGTGGAAATAATTTTTTGTTTATAAGAAGTCATCTAAACTCAGATTTTTTTTAAATCTATGCTGGGAACTTTTATGTCCTCAAAATGTAGATATTTTATTTAAAGTTTCATACATGCATTTTCACTTTCATCAAAGGGAAATATTAAAGGATCCCAGCAAGTAACTAATTGAAATGTTCATTACCTCTGCATTTAATTACCAAAAAATAGCTAAAAGGCTCGATTTAATGTGATGATATGATTATAAAACTTCAGAACAGATATGTTTCTAAAAAAAGAGGTGGCTTTTTATAAATAATGTTTTATCTGCTTGAATTACTTATAAAGAACACTTTTGAGAAACTTGTGCAAAAATATTAATTTCAAGAAATCTGAAAAAAAAAAAGTTTACATATGCATGCAGTCTCTTACTTTTAATCTTAAAAATGAAATACAACAAATAATTAAAATAAATACATATGTGTATATAGATATAGTTATAAATAATCTTTTTTAAAAAGTGGATGTCTCATTTTAAAGATTGAAACATTCTGTCCCACTCATATAGGAAGTTTTGAAAATGGTTGATGCCATGATCATATTCAAATTAAAGCATTTGCTTGATTTTGAGAGTATATAATTTTTTTTCGAGACTGCTTGTTCTGAAAAGAATAATTATATTGAAATAAAATATCAAATGAGTTTCTAGTTTAATTAATAAAATTTATAAGAAAATGTAATGAAATGAGGAATATGAATTTTCTTTATATGGTCAGCATACAGATAGTGATCAATGCGTTTTTCCCCTTTTATTGCATTTGTATTAATCTAAAAATAAAAATTCTGTGTTATGAATCACATGTATAAGTAAGAAGCCTTCGAAGTTCATTATTCTATGTTTATAATTAGTATTATTCAAACTTTTTTGATGAAATGCACTTTATCATTGGATCAAAACAGGTTTCCGTCGTTTTATACCAAGTTAAACATAGATGTACATTATTTTTTTAAATCTTTCAAACGAAGCAACCTGTATATATATTTCAAGTATGTCAGTTTTTTTAAAATTTTATTTCGGGTGATATTTATGAATTTGAAACACTCTTCGAACAACAAAACATGCCCCATTTTCTCTATATTTCGAGATTTTTACTAGATACTGATGGATCAGATATGATTAGAATCATGGTTATGAAACCTTTTGAAATGATTTCATTGCAGAAGAATTCTTTTAGACTGAAACATTAAATTTTTGGAAATAAATAACATTAATATTACTTTCTTTGTTTTATTCATCTAATATTTATAGTCTTAATTCAAAAAACTGCTTAAAATTATTCTGAGTTGAATATTAATGATATTATATTTAAAAGGAAATGCAACGATTGTATTGTACTTTCCAAGTATTATTGTATTTAATAAATACACGCTTATCTTTTGATCTCAGTCAAATAATAAAAAAAAAATGAAATTTATAGTTCTACTCGTTCTTTAAGGGGTAATTGATTATTTCACTTCAATACTGTTTGATGCTCCTGAATTACATTGCTAAAATTACATGTAAATCCTTTTAGTTTATTTATATAATATCAATTTTAAATGAAAAATACCTGGTCATTATGATCGCATGCATAATAAATTAATAAAGCTCTTTTTTTTTATTATATTTAAGAGATTTATTGAATTCCGAACACTAATAATAATACATAATTGTAAGCAAAATAAGAAATCAGAAGTTTCATGAAACTCTGTCTATATTTTTTTGAAGCACTCGCATAACATCCTTTTAACATCCTACAAACTCAGTCACCAGAGATTTTTATTTAAATCAAGAAAAAATCTTTATTATTAAGGTAAAACAGAAAAAAAGAAGAAAAAACTCAAACTATATTTGCAAGGAGTATGAGTTATCTTTAAATTAAAACAGAAAAAAGATAGAAAACCGTGATTTTTTAAAATTAAGACAATAGAACCACTGAAAGTAATTTCTCTACATTATTATTTATTTAATATAGCAATAATATATAAATCATTTCCAATAAGTTTTAATTCACATACCTAGATAGCATAGCATAATTTAAATCATCGTACCATATTGCGCGGTATTATATTCATTGTCAAGTTATATTGGTTTTATTGTAGAATCTATACAATATTGTCGAAATATATGAATGCTACAGGGGTCAGCACACATGGAAATGATTAAAAAATTAGACCACACTATTTTTGGATAGATCATATTTAAAATAATTTAAATATGGCAAAAATAATTCCTAAAACATTCCAAAATATTGAGAATAATTCGCGCGGTAAGATAATTAGAAGACGCTACCTATTTTTTCAAATGTTGCCAAATTGACGTAAATGTCTTATGACTTAAAAGTCATAGCCTAGCATATATGTTTCCGAAAAAAAAATTTAAAACAAAATTCATTTCAAACTATTCCTTCATCTATTTCCTCCCTCAATGAAAATGTGTCGATAATTGATAAAACAAATATCATATATCGATATTGTTAATAAAACTAAACGTAAGAAAAACGGAACCTCCTGGCACATAACTTCGTAAGCATCCTTCCATTTGCGTAAAGATGAAGAAGAGTTGTCATTAGAGAAGACGGAAGATCTTCCGGGATAGGATGCATCGAATTTGAAAGACGGCGTCTCTTTGATCTTACTCGACCATCGATCAAAGGGCCTCCCTCGGGGGTCTGGGGAAATGACATTTGCAGCACCCTTCTGCCCTACTCCTGGTCCATCGATTCGTTTCCGATCATGATGACCGGGTTTCCTGATTGATCACGTGACTCTCAAGGCACCCCCGCTTCTCCTGCCCAGTTTTCCTCCGACCATTAAGACCATTTCCAACGTTATCTATTTTCGCCTCTTAGGAGGGATTTTCATCAGCCAATGGCGGAAGGCTCTGGACAAGTGTGCTTTCAAGCTATTAAATAATTTGCGTTGAAACGAGACTCTTCAGTTTGACAATCAAATACCTTTGCATTACAAAATGTTTACTAGGGTTAAATAAAGTTAACTTGATTCCTTTTGTTTTTAAATGAATACAAGGAATGACAAATCAGTTAATGAAAGTTTAAGCTGCATTTTGTTGTAAAACCCATTGTTTTTGGAGTTTAAAAAAAAATACGATAGATATAAAATCTGAATGGTTGTCATTGTAATAATAATTTTATGGATTCTCAGTGATTTGATTACAGAATCTAAAAGCTCCAAACCAGGGCATAATCAAGACAAAGCTAATCAATAATCAACTGTAATAACGTTTTATATTTTAGTCCTATAATTAAAGGTCTTACTTTTGTCTTTGTTAAAAGAACTATCTAATTTTAATTAACGAATTGTTCATGCATTTAATTTAAATAATAAAAACACTGCATTTTAATACTGAAAATTAAATAATGAATTCAATAAAATATTATATAGTCCATGAAAATTAAAATACAAGTAGATATAGAATGGGAATTATAAGTGACAATACATACCTAATATATGGTTAATATTATATATATAAGAGAGAAAGGATATTTTAATAACGTATTTATGTTCTTTCATTACGATTATTTATAACTGAAAATCAGAAGGATTGTATACATTATCCCCCTAAAATAGATTAATGCCAAATTGGATAGCTTTAGGTCGAACCATCTATTCCCATGTAGTTTAAAAACGTACAGTCACACTAAAACTCTAAAGATGAATTGAATGACATAATTAACAATGTACCCTAAAACCTTTCAAATATCCTTTTTCTTTTAAAAATAACTAAAAAGTGTGCATTTCTCCCCTTATATTCAATATTATTATTTTATATGCTTCTAAAAACCAGTAACAGATGTTAATCACAGTAAAACACAGAGAATCATTAAAACAATTAGCTAGATCATAGTACAAAATTCCCAAATATATGGCATTATAAAAAGAGCCCGTCTAGATTAGAATTTCCTTTTTAATTGACAGCATTACGGATTGAGATAATTATAAAAAAATATATATATTCAACTTATTTTCCTTTAAATTATATGTATTAATTATATGATTATTTTAAACTTATTTGATAGAACATGGTAAAAAATGGCGGTTTAAACAACTCGTATTTTTTTATACAACAATTAAGTTAGTCCCAATAATTATTTTATATCTTTCTGAGCAGGAAATTTGTGAAATAAATTATGTAATCGTTATGTTAGGAATTGTTGTATGAAATATGAAATCAACATGTAACATAGCTTTAATAGTTTAATTAATATGAGACTGTATATGAACAGGAAAAAATGACTTTTTCTAAACTTTTCTTAGATTTCAGTAATTTTCATTCTTTTATATGAAATGAATTTTGAGACTATGAACTAACTATAATTATAACTATTCAAAATAAAGCTAAAAAAAATGTGTACAAAAAAAATGTATTGACAGAAATTGCCAATACCATTCATTTGAAAAATCTATTTTTGGATTGAAACCCACACAATATTCAATATTTTTTGTCTAGTGATATATTCCAGACTCATCATTTTATTTCAAATAATCTATTCCAATGTAATTTCTTCATGGTCAGATTTTTCCACCAAAGATAAATCTGTTCATCTAAAAAATATTAACCTTAATTATCTACCATTTTATTCCTACATTTTCTAATCCAGGAACAATAGTACTTGAAATTACAAGTGATATCAGTCATTTTTAATTTTTAAAAAAGAAAAGATATATGTCCCACATATTTAGCTTCATAATGCTTAAAGAGAAAGGTAGAAATACCAGTACCGAAGGCAAAAAGAAAAAAAAGATTCCTGTGCTTATATCTAACCAATAACGATGTGTTCAAAAGATGCATTAATTATTCTTGTGTAATTAATCATCATCCTCTTTTTACAACAAAACTTCCAATTTTTTTTTGCTAAAATGAGATTACTTTAATCTTCTTTCAGAAGAGTATTTTTTTTTTCCTTTACGTTTTTTCAAAATGCTTTTAAAGGGTATTTTCTTATTTGAATCGCCTAAATCCCATCGGCCGTTGATATGCTTTATTTATTACTTGAATTATCAGCGACTGTGAATAAATGCTTCCAAGTAACCTAAACTCATTAACTCGTAAGTAAGGAAGCTGAAAATCATTTGAAAGTAAATTAAATATGTATTAGCACTTTCGTCAAATGGGGAAGGATATAATATTTACTTATTTATTTATTTTGGCTCACGCTATTTTTATAATTGTTATCTTATAGTAGATCGATATATATATCAAAAATCACTTAATATCTACTTTTATACATTTTACCTAATTCTACTCTAATTCAATAAACTATTTATTGTAATGGTTGACTTTATGTTAGGTTTTCCAAGATTTAACTATAAATAGAAATTAATTAAGCATGCAATCATATTTTAAAACTTGGTAATGTTCTTTAATAAATAGGTAACTTATATAGAAAGAGGGCATAAAATTATGTTTTATATAAAAAAAAGACCTTATGCCTTAATTTAAGCATATAATTTTTAAAATATTCTTCAGTACTTCTGAATTTCTATTATATTCTTAAATTAGTTTAAGATTTCTAAATTATTAATATTGAAATTACTAATTAACTAATTAGAGAAACCATTAATTAAATTTTAAATGCAATAAGTATTGATAGTTAAATGTAGAAAATACAAATTCTATTTTAGTATTGAAATAACTAATTATTTATTAATTTATTTTTTCCATGATTTTTTTGATAAATTTATAATCAATTCTAAACTTTTTTCAAAATGCTTTTAAAGGATGCTTTTTTCCTATTTGGATCGCCTTAATCCCATTCGGCCGTCGATATGCTCTATTTATTACTTTAATTATCAGTGACTGCGAATAAATGCTTCCAAATAACCTAAACTCATTGACTCATCAGTAAGGAAGATGCAAATCATTTGAAAGTAAATGAAATATATATTACAACTTTCATCAAATGGGATAGGATTGATATGTATGTATCTATTTATGCGCGTGATAGCTTTATTTATACCAAACAATAAATTAGTTTAATGTTTTCAAAAGTCATTTATACCTTTTATGTAATTTTATTGTTATTCTTTCATAAACTACTTATTTTAATGATTGATCATTAGCTAGGTTTTCCAAGATTAAAGTGGAAATAAAAAGAATTAAACGGACATTATTTTTTAAAACTTGGTAAAGATCATTAATGAATAATGAACATTCATAAACAGTATATATATATATATATATATATATATATATATATATATATATATATATATATATATATATATATACAGGGTGTCCCAAAAAGATTGAAACGCGCTTTAATTCTTTTACCGTTAGAGATAAGTAGGTGATGTAATTTGAAAAAATGTTCAAAATAAGATAGGAGAGAAGATTACATTAAGAAAAAAAATCCACCTATGAATTTTAATAAGTTACACTTTGTAAATTTTTATACAACCCCACTATGCAAATTTGGTCAATTAGAAAGTTTTTCCTTTCCATCCCAGAAGACCATTAAAAAAAACTGCATAACTGTATCTTTAAAACTTTTTAAATAATAACACAGAAAAAAAATTGACTTATGTCACTTTTCCATACCGCTTGAAAGACTTTTTCGTCTGTGAAAATAGGGACCATATCCAAATTGATAATAGAAATTCTTCGATCAAAAAAAGATAATAAGTGTAAAATAAATCCAAAATGGCATTTAAATAGAGTCCTTATTGATGGAGTTAAACAGTTTTGACAACATAAGATTGTAAGAAGTGTAACATAAAAAAATAATAATAAATAAAACGAAAATACATTTAAAAACACACGAATCATAAAGCATGCTCAAAATGTTTTCCATCAACACCAATACATAATTGGGCTCTTCTAATAATGCTCCTGTAAATATTTTGGAATTCTCCTCCTGTAATATTATTGCATGCATTAATTATCTTTTGTTTAAGGTCAGTTACAGTCAGTTACATTTCTTTATGTAACTTAAAAATAAATAAAAAAAACTTTAATATACACGTATTAGAAGCGGCTAAATTCCAGTTAAATGAAAGGCAAAAATCGTCTGGCAGTTAATTTGTTAGAATATCAGTTTGACATAAATGTGATGAATTTGAAAAGAATTAAAATTCTACCAGACTAATTTAACAGTATTTTTCTTTTTCATTAATTTTGCTATAGAATTCTGTCAAATGGCTTTTATTGATTTTCAATGAAATCTTATAAAATTTCTAATGTAAATTTAGAATACATGGCATAAAATTACTTGTCCCTGATAAGATTAAAACAAAAGACAATTCTGTAACTGCATCGTGAATCTACCGTAAATACGCAAAAATGTGTTTTGTAAATAATATAAAAAAATTTATGTGTTTATAAATTGTTGCAAATTTACATTTCCATTTTGGTATATGGTCACTAAAAACAGCGTTCAATTTTCAATTACGCATATCTCACTCAATTTTAAGGATACAGTTATGCAGTTTTTTTTAATGGTCTTCTGGGATAGAAAGGAAAAACTTTCTAATTGACCAAATTTGCATAGAGGGGTTACATAAAAATTTAAAAAGTGTAACTTTTTAAAATTCATAGGTATATTTATTTTCTTAATTTAATCTTCTTTCCTATCTTATTTTGAACATTTTTTCAAATTACATTACCTACTTATCTCTAACGGTTAAAGAATTAAAGCGCGTTTCAATCTTTTTGGGACACCCTGTATATATAATAACAGTATATAATATTTTGTTTTCAACAGTAAAATAAACGTATTATATTTGGATTCAAGCATACTTTGTAAAAAATATACTTCAGATATTTCTGAATTTTTATTCCATTCAGAAATGTTACTTCGAAGCTTATTCTAGATTTATATAATGGAAAAATTTATTAACTAGTTACAGAAATCATTAATGAAATTTTAATTTTAACAATTGTTGATAATTAGAAATAGAAAAACAAATTCAATTTTAGTACATAAATAATTTTTTTAAAACTTATATATGTATTAATGAAATCTATATGCATATGTAGTGAGTTAATGTAAAATTTTCTTTTAAAAAAACTGTTTAGATTTATACATATTATTTTTAGTGCATACGTTAGTGCTTTCGAATTTTTTTTATATTTTGAAGTGAATTTAAGCTCCTTCATACTTTTTATTATAAAATTTACAGATAAAATAGTTGTATAAACCATTAACGGAACTTTAAATTTCATAATTATTGATAGTTAACCACAGAATATACAATTTTAATTTTAGTATAGAAATGCTAATTATGTATTAATTGATTTTTCTCCTTATGTTAAATTTATAAAAATTTACATTTAATATTTTTTTTAATTTACAATATTCTATTAATGCTGAATGGACATAATCGTAATGGATTTATCCTAAAGTGAGCTGTACAGAGGAGTATTTTTGCTTATTTTTAGATTAAAGCAATCCGCGGCGTATTTAATTTTTTATTAATATATTACGTTTTCTTATTTAGGTACTCCATAAATTTGGAATTTTAACTATAAATTTCATGAAGAAAACCCTAAAAAATCGTTGATATAGTTCATGGTTTTGAGAAAACCATTTTCTTTGAATATTTTGAACATCTAGATATGATGATTATTATCATTAAATTCCTCAAATGCATGAATAAGAATATAAAAGCATAATTAGAATATAATTTTTGGTCATTTAAGTTATGCCCTCAAATTTGTTTTAAAAACGGATGCCTATTCAATGATTATTTGTGAATTCATAAATTTATTTCTTATTCAGCTTGAAAACTAAAGCTTTATGCTTGTTAAATAAAATACATTTTATATTCATTTATCAAGTATAATAAAAATTATCATTATTTTAATCAAATGCTTGCTGAATAAACATGGTTTTAAAACATTAACTTAGTTGAGAAAATCTTTAAAAGTTCTAATTAATTTTCCTATTTATAATTAAAGTAAAAATTAATTTCTATATTTTCCAAGCTAATTTTTTACAGCTAATAACATTTTATTTCTAATGAAATAATTTTCCATTTTGGTATTAAAATTTAAATTTTTGTACAGTTTTGGAATAAATGTAAATAAAATTCCATTTTTGAATATTATTATTATGCCAATATTTATGGAATTATAAAAATCTTCTTCAAAAATATTTAAATGTTTTTTGAAATCGCAATATATTTTTTATTTAAAACTTTTTTACTTTTTTATGCAAACTGTTTGTACTTCTCAAATTTAAAGCCATTCAATAGCATTGAATAAATAATTGATAAAACATAAAATTTATCAGAAAATAAAATTTGCATTCATTCGTTTCAGCAATTTCTTTAAGATACATGTTTTTTAAGGTAAAGAAATATATTTGCTTAGTATAAAAGAAGTAAAATATTCCCTCTTAGCAGTAACAAAACATTATTCAAAATCATGTAAGCTAGCTTTTATAATCGAGAAATATTTTTGATAAAAATACATTTTTTAGTATAGAGAAAGATATAAAAATATTTCTATAAAATCAGTGCAAATCGGTAGTTTGAAAACTGAAGGACAATCTCTTGAATTCCAAATATTTATTCTTGAATAGAAGTATGAACATAAGAAATAAATTTTAAATAAACGGAATATTTTAGAGCTGATATTCCAGCACTATCATAAAGATGAAAATAATTCTAGTTTAGATAAGTATTTTTCCGTATCAATTTAGATTTTTAAGATCGATTCGGAATGAACAAACGTTTAGCCTGGTCCTATTTCATAAGTTTACCCAGGTCGAAATGATACAGAAACATAGCTCTTTACATACTCTGAAATTTTTTTAAATAGAAATACAGATTTATTTCTTTATTGACTCCTTATTATATAAATGGTTGTAATTATGTTTTTTTTTATTTTTTATAGAAGATCATATTTCAGATCGGGAAAATTTTATCAAAATGATTATTTATAAAATGCAAAAAATTGATACAAGAAAAGGAACTCGTCGAAATTCTTCCAGTAAATATTGGTATTTCAATTAGGAATTATCAGCCGTACTTATTACCATGGGAGAACATGTTGTTTTCACTTGAGATTTTTGAAGCGATTTGAAGGCAACTTATTGTTAAAGCCCCAAATTACGTAAGCAACAAACTGACGATTTATCCCTTTTTTATTTAGAGCATATTTTGAAGTATTTTTTTCACAGTGCAGCTTTTGAAATATTTGTCGTCTGCTAATGTGGCTTTATTTGGGAATAGGCTTTCACTGTATTGCTTTTGAATTACTAGCATCTGTTGTTATAGTTTATCCTTTGGAAATCAGTGTTACTGCCTAAATTGGAGTATGTTTTCTATAAACAAACCAGGAAAGTTAAAATATTGTTTATTTAATCTATTTAGATTTTTGGCTCAGAGACAATTTCAACTAATTAAAATAAGATTATTAGAAAATAAAGCATACATTTAGAGATTTATTGTCAAATAAAGATACAACTTAATTTCTAAATTATACATTCTTTTAATTCTTACGAATTCTCTTAATTAATTTAAATCATTAACCAGTTTAAACCTGTTTTAAACAATCAAGAGATTATTAGGTTATGCATGCAAACATATTTAAAAAAACGATGTTGTTTTTCTCAAAATCAATCGAACTCCAAAGCTGGTCAGTTAGAAATATATTTGAAAATGAAAGTTTATAAAAATCATCATATTTATAATATTGAGAGGGAGGGATAGGGACCAAAAGAGAAGTACGATGACTGTTTCAAACCTATTTAAACTGGTTAATGACTTAAATTAATTAAGACAGCAACTTTAACTCGTATAATAACTTGAAAGTTGCGATAAAAATTTTTTAAAAACATTTATTCCCATAAATGCAAATTTTTGCTAATGGTATGAACCCCAAATCTTCAGGACGTTTAAAGAAATTTAAAAAAAATACAAACCTTGCTGTTCATTGGAAATAACAATTAATGGTTGGAAGTTTAAATTTAACGCAGTTTTAATTGTTCGTTGTGTGATCCCTCTAAAGTGCGAACGATATCAAGTGGATAAGATAGTTCCTCCCATACTACTGCAGCATCTTTGATATGGCGCTTTGAAAGTCATCAAATATGCCTTCTTAAGTGTGTCGTGGTCAAATGGTAGCAGTAAAACAAATGCTTACTGCCCTTTGTATCCTAGGAATAAAATCGGGTATTGCCATATATATATGAAGAAGGGGAAAAATGCGATCACATCTTAGTATTTCTAGAAAGGTTCATATTGAAAGCGTTAAGTGGTAAATTTGAATGTTCAGCTAATTAAAAACTTCCAGTACCAGCTGCATTTGTATTTATGTATAAGTTTATAGCTCGTTTTGGTCAACTTAACAGATTTTTTTCTAACTTTTAACGGATTTTAAAGACATTTTAATTCAAGTTTTAACCTGTTTATAAGATTTGCATATGTAGTACTCCTGCTATGCATTTGAGATGAGCAAATAGTAATAGTATTCAGATATACATATATGTATATATTTATTTATATGTGAATAAGTGTATTTGTAAAGTCCTGTAATTGTTTATTGTGACAAAATATAGCAGAATATTTGTCGCAGTAACACATAACATATGTTTAAATATAAAATTATTTTATATATTTACAAAATTTATCTTGTATTCAGAAAATATATTAGTTTAAAATGTTTTCTCTGAATTAAATTGTCACTAAATTTTCTTAATTATTCCATAACATTATCATGATTAAAGATGTAAAATGCTATGAATTTATGCAGTCACCCCTTCATTTTAATAAAATTATTCTTATATTTTACATAGAATAATTCTACCTCAGATCTTAGATTCTCTAAAACGAAATGTGAAATAATATAATACATATTTTTTTTCTATACAAAATAAATGGAAATATTTTTGAATTGAAAATAATGAAGAAAAAAATTATCATAATTTAAATTAATGTTTCAATAATAGATTAATATCGCTTTCTTAAATAATGATTTTACCTTAAAAGAGCCAAATATTCTGATGTTTAGATGAAAAAATTGATATACGAATAGTATTTAAAATTTTTATTACTTAGAAAAATATACAGGAAGTATTTGAATTTTTAGTGTTGATTTTAAAATAGTATTTCTAAGTTTGTTACTTAACTCAATAATGAAATTTTTTCGGAATCTAGAATTATTTTAAGTAAAATGTAGATAAGACATTATATCTCGATAACATCAAAACTAAGCGTTAACAGAAATAAAAGAATAATCTTGCTCTAAATGCAGTGCAATCAGAAATGCTCTTTCGTTTATTTCATAAAATACGATGTTTTTAGTTTAAATATCGCTTAAAAACTCCATTCGGTAGATTTTTATCCAAATCATATCACTGACTCTCTGACCTGCCAGAGGGCATACGGATAAATAATAGTGAATGACCATGCAGTTTCAATAGCAATACAATTGGGTACTGTGGTTGAGTCCTAAGGGCCAACAAAGGCCACAGTATTCTCGAAGGAAGTATGTCCCGTCATTGATGGAAGGAGATAAGATTCCTCACCTTATTATGTAACTACCAGGGTAGAGAGATCCCACCACCTTACCGGAAACATCTAATTTTGTTTTCTAGGTCCCCTCCCTGACAGAGGTAGATTTTTATGTAGATATAAATTTTAGTAACATATTTTTAAAAAGATTTTCTATTTTTTTTTGGTTAAATTTACGTTATTCAACTTTCCTTCTCATGCAATATCACTATTAATTTTGGCTATAATGATTCTACAATAAACATAGCGTTTCATACCATAAATTCTTAAACAACTAAAAATAATTTTAGTAGATATTTCTTATAGAAAATTATATACCCAAATATGGGAGAAATGGCTTGTTTATCCATAATACATATATCATGCTATTTTTCAAAATTTTCTTCAAGCTTAATTTATATTTTAAGGGAGTATATCGAATATCTAACATAGTTAATTGCATTAATAATTGCTTTTCAATTTATCATCAGCTTGAGCCAGACCAATAACAACCTCTAATTATTCTCGCATCTTTTACGCAAGTTCTAAGGCGTACTTCTAAAAGCTATATTTTGGAGTTATGAATTCATCTTTGGTAAGATTCTATTCGTCCAAGAAGTTGAAGAAAGAAAAAAAAATCAAGCGGATGGCAGGGAATGGTGACATCTTTTTCTTCATCCATCAACAAGAATTCAGACGTGAAGAGGTGCATTCGTGACGTCACCAAGCTAGGCCCTCTTTTTCCTACACTCCCCTCTTCTTTACGGAACGTCATGCCCTGATGATTTATGGCTGTCTATCAAAACACCAATACACCAAAGAAACTGACAGATGGTCGAAATTTCCTTCTCTCTAAGGAGCAGAATAAGGTCCATTTTTTTCGGATTTATTTCCTCGCGTACGATTACTCTAAAGAGAAGTGCTTGAATAGAATTCTAAAGCATCTGACTAAAGAAAATAATAAATTAACTATCATATTAAGGGTAATCTTCACGACATAGTGTATATATGTTTTGGGGTATCGTCTGTTTATGTATTAGATTGAAATGATTTTGCATAACTTTACATTTTATCGATATAATTGCTTATTATCTAAGATAAAGCACATTGATTTGAATATTAATATGGATATGTATATATATTTTCATTTATAAACTGTTTTAATTTTAAAAAAAAACGCTTTTTATACTTTTAGTTTTGTACTTAATTTCAATTGTAATAGAAGCATCAAAATCTGCTTAAGTTGAACAAGTTTTAATTTAGATAATCTAGCAAATATACGAATAACTCTGCTTCGGATGTTTGAGGAACAAAAAGCTACCAAGAAATTTATTTCACAGTAACTATATAAATTGAATGGTCTTTAAAAGAAACACTACTATTATTTACTATTATTCAGTATACCTAATTTAATAAGATAATTATCCCCTCATTTCATAATGAGGTTTGCTTTTAGAAATATTTATTAAGAATATTCAATAAAATAACAATTTCTCAAACAATAAGAAAAAAAAATGTTCTGTTCAGTGAATAGTAGCAAGACATTTTATAGTTCTGAAATTCGTGAACTCATTAAAGAGAAAACGTTTTACTATCTAGACCGATATTGAGTCTTTTGATTTGTGATGAATAAGTTGAAGTATTAAATACTTTAGGAACGAACAAGGAAACTGTAAATAGTGTATATAAAAGCATCCCTAGTAGGTTTAAAAATGTCGGTGTTAATTTGTACTCAGTTATAAGACTTCTACATAGTCAACTGGCAAAATAATTTGCCTAATCTGGTCCTTTTAGCATGCAAAACAAAAGCAAGGGCTCCATTAAGATAGTAAAGTAATGGAAAATAAGTGGGTCAACATATGATTCTGAATATTTTTGGAAATTCTAAACGAAACTCCCATTGAACATTACAGAATAAGTACTTTATGAAGAATTATTTGAACTAAAATAAACTCATGCCCATAGATTAAAGATAAAGCAAGTTCAGGAAAAGAAAATCAGAAACAAATTACAAACGCACCCTCTATTTACAACAATAATATTACATAGTTGGTATGATGATTAATAAACATTGTATCTTCCACACGATGCAATACAGTTTCTACCACGCCTATTCATGTCGAGTATCAAATTATCGATTTGATCTGGACAATATTACATCACTCATCAAGAGATGCTCTCCGAAGTTCCGGTAGACATGTAGGAAGTGGTTAACTGGTTGCAACTCATCGGCCAAGTATGTCCCACTGATACTCTACTGTATTCAAGTCCGGTGAGAATGCTGGCCAGTCCATACAGGCGATATCCTCTGATCGAAGGCATTCGTTTACAATGTTTGCATGGTCAGGATCGGCGTTGTCATCCATAAGCACGAATTATGTGCCCTTGGCGTTCGGAAACAAATGGACCTGTCCTCCAGAAGGACATCCCGATAGACTCGGCCTGCCATGGTTCTAATTTGAACATGCAGGCCAGTTTTGCACCCCAGAAGTATTCCTTTCTAAGCGAATAATTTTGCCCCAACGTAACAGTGTCGTTCAATGATATTTCTTTGGAGTTAACAGGCACCTAGTGCTCTCCATATGAAAGTCCGGGGATAATCAGACTTCAAGCTAAACATGGACTCCTCGATAAACATCACACAAGCTCACTATTGCGGTATCCACAATGCATACTCCCTATACTAGGCTAACCGCAGGTGATAGTGAGTTGTAGTAAGTGAATAGGCCTACTAGAATACAGACCAATATGTCCTAAGCGGTTGCACACTGTCTGCCTTGAAACTGCCGTACCAGTGTGTGAGGAGAGATGACGAGACAGCTCTGATACTGTGCTCCGTCTTTCTTTTGACAGTAACTACCAAATACCGGTCCTCATTCGGCGTTGTAACTCCGGGGTGACCTTCATCTTGGAATCATTGTCAAATCCTGGGGATGCCAATTTGGGCGATTCCATATATCCCCGATACTTCTAGCAAGGTACACCCACATTCAGACGGCCAATAATTCTATCACGTTAAAAAATCATACAAATGCGTCCGTTGTCTCATAACTATGCAAACAATGAACATAAAGGCTTATAAAGCGCTTGTGAAAAATTTTATTTCTTTGTGTGCATTCCTTATACATCACTCTCTTGCACTCTCGCCATTGTGGCACACTATCGGTGTCATCTGGTTTCTTCCTGAAATTCGCATATGATTTTTGAAAATGTCATTTTACAGATGATATAAGAACATGGTGTCCAAAATTAAAGTTACTCTATTCAGAGCTACATACCGCAGTAAATAATCATCCGAAAATTCTGAATTTTTGAGTATGTCTTAATGAAGGGATGAAAAATACATTTTGCTAAAAAGATTTAATTCCAAGTTTCGCCACTAGAGGGCCTATTCATGTAAAGCGGGTCTGTCCTACTCAAGAATCCCGAACCTTCTCCAATAATCCAATGCACAGCTCTAGTGCGACGTTAATTCAACCAACTAACTAACTAAACATTTAAAACTACAGCATATGCAAATGTTGCTACGTCTCTTAAAGCTAGGCCGTATAAAAGGGAATGCATTCTTTGAAAACTTTATGCAAGTGTATTCGCTACTCAAAATGACTTTAATTTTGCAATATCGCGCTTTATTAGTCAAACTATTTTATCAAAACCCCGATTCAGCAACAGCAGCCTTGAGAAAATTTTGGACTTTGAAGAATCTTCGAACAGGTCCTCAAGGATTAAAGAAAATGATTGCGAAATTTAAAGAAACAGGATCGTTGATTCTTCACCCTGGAAGAGGAAGAAAATAAGTTCCTTCAGATGCCGTTGAGGAGGTTGCACTTCAAGTGGAAGAGAACAAAATATCAAACTTAATGGCTAGCAGTTGTATTCGCCATGTCATAACAGTGTTGGACAGGCCTCGTTCCACTGCGCATAGGATCATTAGGAATATCCTACGATATTATCCATACAAAATCTCACTTGTTCATCAGCTGCATGCACGAGCTATTGAAGCACGATTAACGTTCTCACTGCAGTTTCTTGCTCGGTGAGAGGAAGATTCTGAATGGCTTTGGAACAATTTTGTGGTTCTATGAAGCTCATTTCCCTTTAGATGGCTCGGTGAATACGCATAACTGCCGAATTTGGGCTACAGAACATCCCCTCTCTTCCCTAAATGTTCCATTACATTCACCAAAAATGACGATATGGTGTGGATTTAATGCTTTTTTTTTATTCTGGAGCTGTACTCCTTTGAGGAACAGACTCCATCAGGTGCAGTGACGTGCACTATCCCGAAAGAGCGATATGCATCGATGTTGGAGGATTCAGTTGATCCGGCTCTACAATCACACCAATGTCTTGACCGAACGCCTTTTATGCAGGATGGTGCAACTCCACACACTGCAAATTGTGTAAAAAATATTCTGAAAACGCATTTTACATACGAAAGAACAATAAGCCGCCACTTCAATAATGCTTGGCTTGCCCGGTCCCCAGAACTTTGACGATCCTAAAGCTAGTATTTCCACCAAGTGTTCAATATTTCAATGCAGACACTACGCTCTATTGTTGAACATGACATTTTCAGATTTCAGGAGGTAGCTGACAATGGTGACCATCAAATCGAACATGACTTGGATTAATTCCAAGCTAATGTGTAATTCTTATAATAAAATAGGTAATAATCTGCCCACTAACAGGCGACATTTGGAGCTTTTTTTTAGCAAAATGTCTTTAATTTCCTTTATTAAGGCGTACCCAGCATTTCAGAATTTTCGGATGAATAGCGACGGTTGCATGTAGTCTGAATAGGGTAACTTTAACTAAGGACACGCTGTATTTTAGAGTTCGATTTCCGCGTGCCTCTGAATTAGCCTTAATTTATGGACATGAGTGTATGAAATTCGTATTTCATTGAGTTTCCTTTGTTTTCTTAACACCTTTATTATCTTAGCATATCATTACTATTGAGTAATTTTTATTTTTTAAATTTTATTTCTTTGTTAATCAATAATATAGCTTTAAAGTTATTTTTTAACATATTATTTTATAAATGCATATATTAATTTGTCATCTGAAATATTCAAGAATTTTTGTAATAAAATGATTTATTACACTGAGTTAGTTTTATTGTTGATGCACATTTAAGAAGTTTCAAAACTAATTGGTCAATACATATATAATGCTGTTAAAATCTGATTTTCAATTTAATTTAAAAACTAGTATCAACATTTATTATAAACTGCAATGTAATTATCAATAAAATCAACTTTAAATATTGTAATCGTAGTTATAATGGAGGTAATTATCTGCCGT
This sequence comes from Argiope trifasciata, assembly GCA_026543055.1. Lineage (NCBI taxonomy): Eukaryota > Metazoa > Arthropoda > Arachnida > Araneae > Araneidae > Argiope > Argiope trifasciata. The sequence continues at coordinate 67,398 of JAPMOQ010041062.1, read as the reverse complement.
ATATTATTTCATGAAATTGTCTATTACTTTGAACAGTTTGAAGATTTTAAGTTTTAGCTTTACCAATTTGAATCCTGCGCGAAGAAATCGTGGAGAGGGATTGATTAAATTTTAGTTATTCTTTTGGGCATTTTAATAAGAAAAGACTTCATTTCCATTTACAGCCAAAACAGCTTGGTGTATACTTCTACACATTTTTTACTTGTCTGGTTACTATAGTAGTTTACATTTAAGCATATCTAATTCGACTCAACAGTTAAATTTAAGAGATTCGCTGAAGAATTAATGTATCGTTTGATAATTGTATTTGGAGAAAAGGAAAGGACATTCATCATTTCATTTCATTTATGAAATAATAATTCGGAAAAATGACAATGAATTCCGGGGTACATAATGGTAATCAGCGCAAGTTCCAGGAAGTTTAAAATATTTAATGATCTCCAGGCAAAATGAGTTAATTTTTCAGAAGTTAACAATGCAGTAAATCAAACAGAGATATTGATTATTTGAAATAACTGCATAAGCCTAATTGATATCGAAGCAATTTTCTAGTGAAGGAGAAATTTTGATTGTTACTACTACGACTATGATAAATCTCATTAATTGTAAACAATTCTGATTAAACTGACTAATTTTGAAAATGTCTATAATAGAATGGCATTTTCTGTTATCTATTGAAGAGTTTTTTTTTAAAATTGATGAATTTCTGTAGAAATTGAAATTTTCGCAATAAGATTAATGAATAGATGAGATAAAATTTCCACATCTCTTTCAGAAAGAATAAAATGAATAATGTTGTAGAACTGTTTATGTAAGAAAATAGTGGTTCAAATTAAAATTATAATCTATACTTATAATAAAGCTCAATGTGTGTGTGTGTGTGTGTGCGTGTGTGTGTGTGTGTGTTGGCGCTCTGCAGGCCAGACCGTTGGACCTACAGCTACCAAATTTGGTACATGTATACCTTGGAGGTCCGGAATGTGCACCTCGGAGCCCTTTTTTCGAATTTTTAATTAGAATTTGAATTAATTAAAATTTAAGCGAAATTTCGACGTTTTTCCGTTATAACTTCCAAAAATATTATCGCACAAACATGATTTTTACATCATTTTAAAGATTAAAAAATTAGCTTTCTAACGGTATCAGTGTTTTTAATTTATAATGTAAGCTTCTATTTGTAACGAATTTTTAAAGAAATATTTTAACCATGTTTTTATCACGTGACTGGATAAAATAAAAGAATGCCGGAATCTCAAATAAAAAAAATTATCATCGTAAAATAAATCTACAGAAATGCAACTTTCATCACGTGACTGGATAAAATAAAATAAATATAAAATGTGATATTTTCTTTAAAAAATAAATGCAAAGCAAAAGTTTCTACAATCATTTGCAATATCTATATCATTAACTCAATAAATCTTCTTTATTTGCTGTAAACCCGATTGAATTTAGACAGGATATGCACTGAAAACCCGACTTAATGGCATATTTATGTAATCGTTTGCAATATCTGTATCATTAATTTAATACTTTTTTTCCCTTTCTCGCTTTCTTTAAAAAAACATATTTAATATTTTGGCAGCATCATCCAATTTTTTTTTAATATTTTAGAAGCATAACCGATGGTTCAAACTGACTGATTTATAAAATTAAAGAATAATATTAGGTAAAGGTGTACTCATCATCTTAAAGAAAATATTTATTTCAGGCCAATACATGCCCGGAATTATTTTAAGGCTAATGAATATGTGATTTAATTGGAAATTTTAGAACGAATTACTCATGGCGAACCAGCTGGTCGCCAAAGGCGGCTAGTAAGTCATAAGAAGAAAGTTAAATTTCTGATTTCTCCATATAAGTTGCAGTTTTATTTATGATTTCAGTAAAATTGAAAATGTCTTTTACATATACAATCAAAATAGAAATTATACTCATCAAATATCCTGGGCGATTCAATATTACTTAATAATAAACAATTAATTTTTATAACAAATATAATTCTATGAAAAAACGTTTAATATGTCTCTTTCTTAAAGGATTTGGATTTTGAAAAACTAGCTAAAATTATTTCGGTATATTAATGTCAATTAAATATACATGTATAGATGGTTGTTCTTCATCTTAAATTGACTCAATTAAGTTGCAAGTATGAATTCTTTAAATCATATGAAAACAATTTAAAAAGCAGGAATTAAAAATGTATAATTTCAAGAATTGTTCAAATTGAGAAAACTAATGAAAGTTCACTAGTAAGTATTATATAGAAACATTTCTAAATACTAAAAATAGAAACATTTTTAAATAATAAAAATTATACCTCTCGTTTACACACAGATGAATGTATTTATTAGTTCAAACTCATGTTTAATTTGTTTGTTATGCATATAATTTAAATTACCGAAAATTCTTTAAAAACTTAAAGGGTAATTTTTTGCTTTCGTTTTATACATGTGCATGTCTGATTAGCAAAAAATTATTCTTGAGCTTCCCTTCTAAACTATGGACAATGACAGTTTCTAGTAATCTCTGTATGTTTCTTAAAAACATATAAGGTAAGGTTTTGGCATTAATGTCATGTAGTTCCATTTCATTTTCTACATGACTGGTAAATAATTGATGACCAATGACAGATCTGTAATGCAGAAAATTTGTTCAACTATTTATTGCACTGAGAATATAAAGCAAAATTACAAAAATGGGAATTCAGAATATGCTTTTTATTAGTTTCATTAAAAATAAATAAGAAATGGCTCAAAATAAAATTTTTAAAAAATTCATGGTTTGAAAGTATACGTTCACTACCTGCATAAAATCTAACAATAATGAACAATACTTATCTTTATCCTATATTAAGTTGCAGTGAACACTTCTTTATCTTAATGTCATGTTTAATGATTTAATGGAAACAGTAGGGACAAAAACAGTTACACCAAAGTAGCTTTCAACAGACACCAATCAAATTGAAACTCTTTCATCGTACTTTTATTTCTTTGAGAATTTCAATTTCTCGAGTAGCAATAAACTTTTAATATTTTTCCCTTCGAATAAAAGAGGACGTTAACATATCCAATTCTGGAGCATTAAAATGTCCGCCAATGCGACCTCCTGCCTCGCTAATTTATGCCAGGAAACGATAAATTTCTTTGAAAAGTTGAGCAATAAAATTTGAACATGAAACATCAGCAAGTGCTTCAATATTACGTGTACACTCCCAAACCCATAACTCTTTCATTTTTAAGACACCGCTTTACGAGGCAGTTTTATATGCGCTAAATCTTTATTCCTAGTGCAGAAAAAAACGTTTGAGACACTAAATATACATATACTCAGCGGGTTAATTAAGCTGTTTATACAACCTGGTTTTCGCAATTGAATTTTCCGCTGAGTCTCGACAGTCCATCTATAATTCATGACATTGGACTCGGATCAGAGATTTTCACTGCCAGGAATAGCTTTTCCGCTGAGCGCGTCGCGTTATTTGAGTGCAGCTCAATTCCCTGCAGATCAAGTGACTACCTGGAAAAATTTACGCTATTTATCCGAGATAAATAGTTGCTTGGAAAGACCAGTGTGTAATTTACTTCTGTGATATTCTTATCTTTCCATTTTTTGTTATTGGAAATTTGTGATTATTCTTAAGGGGACAGTGGACTCTATGACAGCACTTTTGGGACTTATTTATTTTCGGTTGTGAAACTTTTTATGCCCTTGCATTTAAAAAAATAAACATGAATTTGTAATTCCAATGAAATGGTAATTTTTTTTAAATATTTTTGTACACACTTACTGAATTTTTATAGGAATTTTATGTTTTTCCAAACTATAAAACTATCTAAGAAGAGCTTCAAATATGAAATGTATTCCCCATTTTCTTTTTAATGTTTGACCAAAATCTTTATTATTAATTTCATTTCATTTGTTCACAGATTAAGACGCCTGGAGCATTTCAAAAATATTTAAATTTCATTATATCATTTTGGGTAAAATCACTAAGATGCACTATTTTCCTCTTAACTCTTCAAAAATTTATTTTACTGAGTAATACATTTTATAATACAATTTTAGCTGAATAAAAACATTTTGGTTTAGAAACGATGAGAGTAAGATTGAACGTTGTCGTCCTTTTTTTGCTTATTTCAAAATTCATTGTCTTCTTAAAAGCTATTTTATATAATCAAAGTATTCTTGCAAATCTAAAAGAAAAATCCTTTGTTTTTATTCTCTCAACCTTATTTATTGTAAAGCTTATAGGACAAATATTTAGTATTCAGTGATAAAGCATATGAAAATAATTGTTGAGTATGATTATGAAATAATAATTTTAATAATAACGTTTTATTGCTTCATCAGCAAATATATTGAAAATGTGTGAACAACATTGGTATTGTCATTAGATATAGTTCTTAAATTTCTTCTTAAAATTGTAATCAAATGTCGCAAATATTTAATTAAATCGAAAATAATTCATTAATTTTCTTATTCGAATTAAATGGTACAAAAGGTTATGTAAAAAGCAAACTAAAAATGTACGTATGGGTATAATAAATGCAATAAAAATATCAGAAAATAAAAAGAAAAAAATTCTAATTTAAATATAAGTTTACAAAAAACTTTTTTTTATCAAAATCTATATACAATATTAATAAGTAAGGCACAAATTCCAAAACTTGTTCTTGAGGTATTAGAATGAATATAATCTACGCAAGGCAACTGGTTCATTAGAATATTTCCTAATCGAAGAGAATATATTCTGTCAATATTTTAAATGTTATCAGAAAATGCATGGTTGAAAAAACTTTACTTTGAGCTGGTTTTGCTCAAAAGGAACAAAAATATGAAATTATCTGTGATTATTTATCATTTTGATAATTTCAGAAGTTACCTGCAACATTTATCTAGGGAGAAGTAAGCAAAACGTCCTCGTGAATGAAATAGCTCTTTTAAATAAAGTTGATTAAAAATCCCAATGGGCTAATATGTTTTTGTGATGAAGCGTGTGACTTAAATCCACTTAACCACTTGTCCAATTTAAGGATTATTTTTAACGTACTCTACTAAGTAGTTTTCCAAAGTGCTTTAAATTAGCCAGAAGGATGCTTCTTCAATTAAAAAAACAATGCAGTCAAATGTTAGTGAAATCTCTCTCTAATTCAGAACATAAAAAAAAAATTGAAGTATACCCTACACATATCTATGGATCTATCGCCTTTTTTCAAGAAAGAAAGCTCAAGTATTTATATAATATAAGCACTTGAAAGATTCTGCATCAGAATAATCATTTTATCAATTAAATTAGTTGTTAAATGAATATCCTTATTTTATCAATTTTATATGACAATGTTCTGATTTTATTAGCTCAGGCGAAAAAGTATATTATTCATATTTTATATAAAATATTAGTAATATCGAATCTATGACAGCGTATTAAGCTGAATTTGATGGAAATGTAATATAATGCTCATAATAGAATAAAACATAAAGCATTTATCATGAAATTAATAATTAGATCAGAGTATTATCTTTTCTGAGAATAAAATAATTGCAGAATTATGGCTTTTCTCCCTTAGAAACTTAAGTTTTAATATGTATGCAAGAATAATGTTGAATTTTACTAAGAAAATGTCAGACTAAAAATACATCTTTGTTTTAAAGCACAATTTCATTATACCTCTATTTATTCTTTGTTACGGATTTAAAATGTGTTTCGCTATATTTATTACTCTGAACATACTTCTACCCTTATTATTTTATAGCTAACCTTTGCTTATGTTTAACTCCTTTGTGTTTTCATTGAAACAAACTTCTGAACAATATTTCCAGGGCCCAACTTCCCGTTTCGATCCATAGTATCCAGCAACGCTCCATTGTTATCGCTTGTCGGAAATCGTACGAATTTTCCGTGCTCCCCAACGCTCCGCTATCCTTCACTTCCGTTCCTTACGACACGCAAGTCGTAGTGGAGTATCTGTACTTGAAACCTCCACTAAGGCTATTCCAGGATTCTGTTGGTGTATGGCTCGAGGAAATATCCGACCTTATCGCGTGAGGTGCCTACAGCCACCGACTCGCTCAGAAAGAATAAAAAAAAAAGACGAATTGAGTCGATGGACCAATTAACCACCTCTTACCACCCCTAAGAGTATAGTACGTAGCTCACGTTTTCTGCTTAAGACCGGAAAGTATATCATTTAAGATTTTTGTCAGAAATGTAATGAGGGTTCTTTTGTGTTATCAGATAATAATAATGTTCTGTGTTTTTGAAAGGATTAAAGTACCTAATTTTAATCGTAGTTGCTTTAAACAGGAATGGTGCTTGATATAATGACCTAACTTTTTGAAATAAGTGTTCTGAGAAAAACAATTTCGTTTTAAACAGGGCATTATAATAGCGATGCTTTATATCATTAAAATTTCTGCATCTATCATATGAACAAGAATACTCAATCATTAATTAAAATATTTCCGAGCAATTATTTAGGAAATATTTCAAATTATAACTTATTAAATTAGAGCTTAAATAGTCATATTTAAAGAAAGTATGTAATGAATTATATTAATAGCATTAATTTATTATCTCAAATGGCTTGCTTTCATATGACCTAGAATATTGAAGAAGGGCACATATGAGTGAATGCATTTTTAATCTTGCTGCGTTTTCTATTTCCAATACAAACACATGGTTGTCGGATTAAATTTGATTCAGGATAGTTTTGCTTATTTACTGGTATAAAAAAAAATGAGGAAAACTGAAAAATATGATATACAAACACAAAACTATGTAAATGCTAAGACTTAATGCAAAAAATATTGATTAAAAATTTTAATGCATATAATGTGTTGTCAAACCATAGCGAAATGAGCAGTGTTACAATGCAAAAAAGAATATATAATGTAAAAATAATAATAATACAGAAACATGCATATGATACAAATTTTTTAACCTTTATTAGTAAAAGGTATTGTACGATGTATTTAAGAGTAAGGAATTCTTTGCTAAATATATTGTTTGATATTCGACTTGCCATACAAAATCATAACAATTTGAAGTCATATTGATAGAAATGATATTCAAATTTACCTTAATATTTTAGTCATTTTATTTTATTAGGGAATCACCTTGTGTTCTCCTGCCCAATTTTATAGAATGTAGTGTAACATTCGAATGAATAAGATATTTTTATAATTCATTATAAAAATTAGAGTTTTAAGCCCATACAAATGCTACTCGCTTACAATTCAAAGCAAAGTTTAAAGATTTAAGTAAAGAACGATAATCTATTCAAAACTTTTCTTCCTTTTATAACTTACAATATGCAAGAATACAGTCAGGGAAAATTAATTGTTAATAAAAATAATTTGACTAACAATTAACTTTTCTGAATATTTCTAAGTCATTACTAAATTCTTAGAATTCCTTTTTACTGTAATTTATATTTATAACAGTTTATTTAAATAATAATCAACAAAATGCTAAGTAATATTTTATAAAATTCATTTTTATGTCACATTTTTTGTTTCATTGACAAAAAATAATTTGGAATCTTTTTCAGGTTTGCAGATAAGCTCATTACGTGAATTATTGAGGGGTATAAGATAATTTCACCAACTTATTTGAACTGAAATATATATATGTACTCAAGGTTAATGGTGAGTAACAAAAATACAAACCAATGGTGGAATTTTCTCCCAATGCCATGATATGAAAAACAAAGATATTATTTTTTTTCCCTCTGGAAAGCAAGGCTTGTGGCAAAAAAGAGGGTAAAGAAAATAAATGAATAAATTCTGCACTTTATTTTAAACTCTGTACTCAATATACCCGTGAAAACTTTTAATTAAAATTTTAGAATTCTCAAAAGCAACTACAGCTGAAATAGCTTTCTGATATGAATGCATAAAAACTAGGACCCGAAAGCGAAAGAAAAACTAATTGTTTTTTACCGTAACATACAATTTTTTTTTCCTTCATCTGTAACGGAATGGTGGTTTCCGGAATTTTTTTAGGTGCAATTTTTTCCCCTCCTTTTACATAAAGTCTTGTTTCTTTTCCATTTTAATTCCTCTGGCTTTTGTTCTGTTATAAGAGAACCGTTATCCTAGCTTATCCCTTTTTTTCTTTAGTAAACTTGTCAAAATTATAAAAGAAATTCCAGTTACTCTTTAATTTTTTTTACCCTTACAAAGTATGAATTGTAAGTAGGAATATTTTATTGAATTAAAAGAATTTAGAAAGACATTAGCTTAAAATTCTTTGTTACATTTATTTTTGTTTAAAATTGTGTAAAATGACTATTTTTTATTCGCATAATATGTACATATTTATCGACCATAGAAATATCTTTATAAAATATGTGGCTTGACGTTGAACTTTTTTTACTTTTACATTTTTTTTTACTTCTATAAAATATAGATAGAATCGGGTTTTCTTCAGTTGACGAAATCGCATAGAAATATCCATAAGATAGTAAATTAAGTAAATATATATGTTAGAACTTCAAAGTAATAAATGTGTAAGAAATCGATTTTTTGATAGAGATTTTATATAATGAATATGATGTAAACTTATTAAAACCTTTTGAACTTATATCACATAAACACACTTAAAACCTATGTATGTTGGTGCGGAAAGGGAGAATCATATCTTTAAAGATGTTTGTCATGTAGAGATTATGTTATTTTATTAAATCATGTCCAATATATAGGGTGGTTATAAATAAATTTCCCCTTTGAAATGGTCTTAATAGGAACATTACTGAGC